>WNWK01038884.1:0-17712 GCA_009830355.1 Cherax destructor
AGCATACTATACTGGTGTGTTTTGTGTCAACCATTTTTTGATATTTTTTTAATGTCACCTTTAAATTTATAACATTTTTGGTTTTTATTTTTTAAATTTTTAAAACAGTAGTGTACTGTACAGTGGGTCCCTGGTTTTCGTGCATCCCCAAACTGGAACATTTATGTAAAGTGTATTTTCGTAAGTGCTTTTTTGCAAATGTTTTTTTGGGGGTCTGAAAAAAAAACAAACCCTAGGGACATTATTTTTTTTAAAGGGAAGTAAATTTTTTTCAGTAATGGCACTTGGGCAGCATTCGGGGAACAAATTTTTTGGGAAAAGGGGGACCACTGTATATTGTAATGGAAAAGAAAGGGGAAAAAAAAAGCTCAAATAAAACATTATTTAGGTATGCATACGGGTTAGGGGCCCTTTGTAAGTCTGAGTCGTCGGTAAACAAGTACTCACTAAGTGAGGGGGGCTGTATTTGGAAATTAAAAAATAAACCTGGGAATAAGGGGGCCCAAAGAAAATATAAAAACTAAATTTCTCAGATTATGCACAGTAACTTGATCAAAAACCCACAAAACTTGTGTACATTTTTGCATGAAACTAACTGCCCCTTATCCCTCCCTGTTAGTTTTTTGGGGGCCAGTTTTTCCCCGTGGCCTGGCCGCAAAGCTTCAGGGGCATGAAGTCATAATTGATATTATGCCTTTTTTTCGGGGCCCAAACCGAAATTTAAAGTCGGGCTAAGCTCACTCAGATAAGCTGTGGTGGTAAATTTTGGGGCCCAAAGGAAGGAGGAAATATCTGTGGTAAGTGTGCCCCAAATAAACAAATCCTGCAGCACACAGTGCATAATAAAGAAAAAAAATGAGACTAATTTTTGATTAAAATAGGCTTTGCAGTGTTTTTCGTATAATTTTTTTAGTTATAGTATTTGCTATTTCTTGGTCTCAGGGAGGGTGTGGGGTAAGGGAGAAAGGGGGGGAGAGATACCCCAACTATACGGCATTTTAGTGGATGGCCTAGTTTTTTCACATCTATTAGCAGTTTTGTAGTATCTTTAATTTTTTTTTTTTTTTATTTTAAAAAAAGTCTGCTTTTGCTATAAAGTACATATTTTTTTTAATAACAGCTCAAGCCACTTGCCACTGACATTTTTTCCCAAAAGCCCCCAAACCCAAGTCCCAAATTTCACCATTAATGATTTTTCATGAGCTTATCACATGAGTTATCATGTGATCTGCCCTTTTTAAAAAATCAGCTGATTAGTAAAATTTTGTTTCCCCCAAATTTTTTAGATAGGGCTAAGATTTGAAATGAGCTGAAGAGGATAAAAATTTTAAAGAGTGAAAAATTCAATTTCAAAAAAAAGTAAAAAATTATAATGCTGAAATGGGATAACAGTTCTTGTTGGAAAGGTATCTTACCCTTTAAAAGATTATTTTTTAATTTTTATTCTTCCATAGAAATTGTTACGGGATTCTGACAGGTTTATATTAAAAAAAATTTAAGAATTGTTATGTTAGCCTGCAATATTTTGACTACATACACAATTTGCTACAAAAAAAAAACAAATTTTAGTTTTGGGAATTTTAGTGGCAATTGCATATACAGGGGAAAACCCCGAGTTTTGAACTTAACCGTTCCAGGAGCTGGGTCTAAATCGAAATGTTTTGAAACTTGAAGCAATATTTCCCCTAAGAAAAATGTAAATCCAAAATCCGTTTCCAAAAACCCAAAAAAATTAACAAAAAAAACATTTTATAGAGATTAATTTATTTTCATAAACCCAAAAAATACATAGTACAATTATTAATAAATAAATACAAACATTTAAATAAACATATAAAATAACATTTTTTACCTTTATTGAAGATTGTTGATGGCATCTGGAAGATAGGGAGGAGGAGTGAGGGAGGGAGGGCTTATGTTTGGAAGGGGAAACCCCCCCCCATAAAGACTTTAGGTAACAAATCCCCCTCTGGGGGTTTCTTTTTTTTTAAAAGCCACTAGGACCAGCTTGGGGTTACTGGACCCCCGTCTCAAAAATAACTGCCCAGAGTCCCTGTTTTGGGACCTTCCCAAGATGTCCCCAAAATGGGAATTTTTTGTCACTGAACATGTTTTTCAGATATGGGTTTTTACAGCTTGCTCAATTATTTTTTTCAGCAAATGCCTGCACCCTATTCCACATTGCACAAATTTCCTTAATTTTCTGAAGTTACCCCCACCCCCTTTCCCTCTTCCTCCTGTGAATCAATTTCCCCCCTACTGTGGTCTGATGCTGTTTGGGGATGAAGCTCTTGCAGCTCTTCAGTGGTTAGTTTTACCCTTTTGGTGAAAAAAGGCACCCCATCCCCCCTTCCTCCTCCTGTGAAGCAAGTTCCTTAACTGTGTTCTGATGCTGTTCCAGTTGAAGCTCTTCCTCTTCAATGGTTATCTCTTCATTGTGGTCCTCCACCATCTCTTCCACATCCTCGCCACTCACCTCCAACCCCAGGGACTTCCCCAATCCCACAATACCTTCGCAACAGGCAGAGGGTGGCAGGGTCAGGGTCAGCCCAAATCCTTCAAAATCCCTCTGTTGGACACAATCTGGCCACAATTTCTCCAAGCAGAGTTCAAAGTCCTGGAAGTCACCCTCCCAAGCCTTACCTATAAGGCCTATGGAGTTGTAGATATTGAAGTGATTCCTCCAAAACTCTCTTAGGGTCAACTCAGTGTCTGAGGTCACTTCAAAGCACTTTTCAAACACTGCATTTGTGTAGAGTTTTTGAAGTTAGAAATGACCTGCTGGTCCATGGGCTGGAGGAGAGGAGTGGTGTTAGGAGGCAAGAACTTCATTAGTGATGAATTGAAGTCCTTACAAGTAAGTCTACCAAGTTTGGAGGATGTGAAGGAGCATTGTCCAGTAACAGGAGGCACTTGAGTGGCAATTTATTTTCCAGGAGGTATTTTTTCACACTGGGGCCAAACTTTCATGGACCCACTCTTTGAAAATTTGCCCTGTGACCCATGACTTATGATTAGCTTCACAACACAGACAATCTATTCTTAACGACATTGTGTTTCTTGAACGCCTGGGATTTTCTAAGTGATACACCAGTAAGGTTTCACTTTAAAACCCCACTAGCGTTAGAACAAAACAAGAGAGTTAGCTGTCTTTCATAGGTTTTGTGTCCTGGCAGTGCCTTTTCCTCCTGAGTAATGTAGACCCTGTTTGGCATTTCTTCCCAAACAGGCCTGTTTCGTCAAAATTTGTTTGGGTTTAAATTTTCAGTCTTTATGTACTCCTGAAATTCAGTTATAAATTTTTCAGCCGCACGTTTGTCGGGAACTGGCAGCCTTACCATGCCTTACCACATTGTTGCCACTAAGCTTTGAATCTGTCAAACCAGCCTCTGCTGGCCTTAAATCACTAACCCTAAAATCAACACTGGTTCCAGGCATTTTCTTTACAAGATCGGTATGCAACTGCCTTGCCTTTCACAAATGATTGTCTCCAACACACTATCACCCGTTTAACTCTTTATCCTTGATCCACACCAGCAACAACTTCCCCAACCTGTGCGACTATTTTTGGTCTATTTTTGGTTAGCATATCAACCCCTTTTCGCAACATCAGCTTCCTGATTTGTTCTTTCTTTGCCAGGATAGAAGATAGTTGACTTGTTTTGCTATAGTATATCCTGGCAAGCTCTGAAACCCGCACACCAGTCTTGTATTTTTGTACTATTTCCTTTCTTCATGTCTATGGTGTTTTCACTTTCTTTACCACAGGGGTACCACTAGGAACTTTCTTTGGACCCATGGTAGTTTATTTCAAGTCGCACTTAATGAACAAGCTCCAAACACAATTAATTAATTGTGAAATGTTTGGGTGAGCGTGCAGGGTAATGTTCACTGAGGATAAATAAAGCTAGACTGACTCACGACGCCTTGTGCAGACAGGCGCGCAGGCGCGGGGCAGACAGGTCTGTACGCACGCGGTTCGAATCAGGCACTTTTGATACTTGGGACAAAATTGGTTTGAAAAGCTGTCAAACTCGAATCGTTTGATAGTCGAGGCGTTCAAACTTGGGGTTCCACTGTGTGTATATTATATATATTTTCACACACACACATATACAGTGAACCCCAGTTTTGTCCGGTCTGGATATCGTACAATTTGAATTTCGACCACTCTTTTGGCAATTTTTCCCCCGGGGTTTAGTATAACCTCTCAGAAACCATCCGTACCAGACACGTCTTGCCTGGAGGGGTGGTTGCTGGTGGAGGGAAAACATTACGTAATACAGTGGACCCCGAGTTTCGGTCACCTCGAAATCGAACACTTATGTAAGTGTAATATTGTAAGTGCTTTTGTAAGTGTATTTTTGGGGATCTGAAAGGGACTAACCTACTTGACATTATTCCTTTAGGGAGTAAATTGTTCGGTAATGGCACTTGAGCAGCCTTCTGGAATGAATTATGACCGAAACTCCGGGGTCCACTGTACTAATAATAATCACTCTTAGGCACATTAAATGTCTTATTTTACATTAATATAGACATTTTTATTAATCCATCTATGATATTTTCTTCAAAATTATATAAGAAACACATTACATAGCATATAAACATGCTATGTTTATATACTATGGAGGTGTGGTATCGGGCAGAGGAATACATTACTTTTTCTCTGGTCCAGCAACAGAGAAAACGTGTATGAATCTACGTTGGCCCAGTCACCCCGTATAAGTAATGCTTTTGTTTACAATTCTCGGCATGAATTATTCATTACTTCTCCCCTTTTTTTATGATGGCATCTAAAGGTAGTTGTTAGAAATTATTCTACTCAATGAACATGGTATGTCGATGGTAATAATATGGCTCTGGGCCGCATAAATATCGTGTAGGTATGTAGCTCAGGCGGACTACATAGTACCTACATCTACCGGCTACCTACACCTGACTTCCTACAAATAAGTACTACTCACCTCTCGCCCTACATTATGACTACAAATATTGTAAGGTAAGTAATGAATGTACTGTGTATGTATTTTACTTTGTGTTTTTTTTATGCCTAGTTCTATTACTAACTTAATACGTACTATAAGTTAGTGTAAACTTGACAACCATATGCCTGTTGTGGAAAATTTTGTGGTTTTGGGGAAGTCCTTGGGGTTGGATGTGAGTGGCCAGGATGTGGAAGAGTTGGTGGACGACCACAGGGAAGAGCTAACCACTGAAGAGCTGCAACACTATGCAGGTCGCTACACTCCCTGCAGGCATGCAGGGAGTGTAGCAGGCAGGCAGGGAGTGTAGCAGGCAGGCAGGGAGTGTAGCAGGCAGGCAGGGAGTGTAGCAGGCAGGCAGGGAGTGTAGCAGGCAGGCAGGGAGTGTAGCAGGCAGGCAGGGAGTGTAGCAGGCAGGCAGGGAGTGTAGCAGGCAGGCAGGGAGTGTAGCAGGCAGGCAGGGAGTGTAGCAGGCAGGCAGGGAGTGTAGCAGGCAGGCAGGGAGTGTAGCAGGCAGGCAGGGAGTGTAGCAGGCAGGCAGGAGTGTAGCAGGCAGGCAGGGAGTGTAGCAGGCAGGCAGGGAGTGTAGCAGGCAGGCAGGCAGGCAGGCAGGGAGTGTAGCAGGCAGGCAGGCAGGGAGTGTAGCAGGCAGGCAGGCAGGCAGGCAGGCAGGCAGGCAGGCAGGGAGTGTAGCAGGCAGGCAGGCAGGCAGGCAGGCAGGCAGGCAGGCAGGCAGGCAGGGAGTGTAGCAGGCAGGCAGGCAGGCAGGGGGAGGCAGCAGGCAGGCAGGCAGGAGGTAGCAGGCAGGCAGGCAGGCAGGCAGGCAGGCAGGCAGGGAGTGTAGCAGGCAGGCAGGCAGGCAGGCAGGCAGGGAGTGGACAGTTTTTTTGTGCCACAGGGGTGCAGTGACTTAAGCTAGTCCTAGTGTCAGTAAAAGACAAAGAAGGGAAGTAACCCCTCTTTGCCTTCTTCCATATACCAACAAGAGTTTTCAGTAAATGTATGTAATGTTCATTTATTAGTAAAATTAGTGCTTTATATTTCTTTCTCATTGTTTTGTGTATGTAAAACTATAGTTAATCTTTAAAAATGTATTTTGTTAATATTTTTGGGTGTCTGGAACGATTAATTTTTTTTTTAACAAGTCGGGCGTCTCCCACCGAGGCAGGGTGACCCAAAGAAAGAAAATCCCCAAAAAGAAAATACTTTCATCATCATTCAACACTTTCACCACACTCATACATAATCACTGTCTTTGCTTGCAGAGGCGCTCAGATACGACAGCTGAGAATAGTCCCCCGCTGTCACTATCCCAGACCCCTCCTTTAAAGTGCAGGCATTGTACTTCCCATTTCAGGACTCGAGTCCAACTAAATCAATTAACTGGTTTCCTGAATCCCTTCACAAAATGTTACCCTGCTCACACTCCAACAGCTCTTCAGGTCCCAAAACCATTCGTCTCCATTCACTCCTATCTAACAGCTCACACATGCTTTCTGGAAGTCCAACCCCCTCACCCACAAACCTCCTTTACCCCTTCCTCCAACCTTTTCTAGGACGACCCCTACCCCGCCTTCCTTTCCCTACAGATTTATACGCTTCCAAGTCATTCTACTTTGATCCATTCTCTCTAAATGACCAAACCACCTCAACAACCCCTCTTCAGCCCTCTGACAAATACTTTTAGTAACTCCACACCTTCTCCTAATTTCCACATTCCGAACTTTCTGCATAATATTTACACCACACATTGCCCTTAGACAGGACATCTCCACTACCTCCAGCCTCCTCCTCGCTGCAGCATTTGCAACCCATGCTTCACACCCATATAAGAGTGTTGGTACCATATACTTTCGTACATTCCTTCTTTGCCTCCATGGATAACGTTTTTGTCTCCATAGATACCTCAGCACCACTCGCCTTTTTTCTTCATCAATTCTATGGTTAAACTTATCCTTCATAAACCCATCCACTGACACGTCAACTCCCAAATATCTGAAAACATTTACTTCTTCCATAATCCCTCTCCAATGTGATATCCAATTTTTCTTTATTTAAATCGTTTGATACCCTCATCACCTTACTCTTATCTATGTTCACTTTCAACTTTCTACTTTTACACACCCTCCCAAACTCGTCTCGAAATGTTATTTCGGTTTTTGCAATTTTGGTTTTTGGCCGACCTTCTGGAATGGATTATGGCTGATAACCGAGGGTCCACTGTACTGTATATAAAATATCCAGAGAACTTTTATTAATTTGTGTACAGTATTCATAACTTTGAAATTTCTTATTCTAGTCATATATTGATACAAAGACACTGGCAGAATGGAAACCTCTATGGAGATAACGTCTTGCATAGAGACCAAGATTTAGTTTTCTTGACAGTGTACAATATTGTAATAATGGCAGAATGGGTGAGGCTCAAACCCATGGCAAGCAAGTCCTAAACTTGCGGCCAATGTGCTATCCATTGGTTTTACCTGTCTTAGTAAGATTTATTCAACTAGGTTTATTTCTATACACCATAAGGAGGTTATTTATGGGCCCCACTGCCCAGAAATGCAGTTTTTATAGATAACTCACACTAGCATGGCTTTGACGTGCTCTAGCCTGAGTTGCCTCAAGCCTATGATCATAACTCACAAAATTAAAATAGTGCAAATGCAATGGTGTTTTTATTATTTTGTGAGTCTTATCTTTATAATATTATTGGATTATCTTATTGTCTGCCAAGGTTAATTCAAATTTTTTTTTTTTTTTGCAGGAAGAATGAAGATAGAAGAAAATCAGATTTGCTCAGCTTAATACCTCAGTTGGACGTCGTCATAAAAGGTAGGCAATGTATGGTCTGTTCATTGATTGTGTTAATGACTTCATCATATTGTTGAATTACTATATCTTCATTTACATTATGTAGTTTTGGTATTTAAAACTACAGTGGTACTTCTACTTAGAGCAGCTCCCAACTCGAACAATTATGTAAGTGTATTTTTTTAGGTGCTTTTGTAAGTGTATTTTTGGGGTCTGAAATGGATTAATCTAATTTTTATTATTTCTTATGGGAAAAATTCTTCGTATCAACACTTGAATAGCTGTCTGAACGAATTAAGCTCATAACTTTAGGTACCACTATATCTTATGTTTTCTGGTTAACCCTTTCACTGTCACGACCCCTGAAAGCAAAAGTCCTGTCAATGTCGTAATTTAAAGAAAAATAGTTTTATCATAAAAATGGTAAAGAAACTTTTTCTGGGGGTAGTAACACCAAAATGCAAAATTTAATGGAAAACAAAATTAGGCAGGCATGAAGGTGCAGTCTGGGTACAATTTACACATTTCTTTCACTTTGAGGCCTATTTTAGGCCAATTCCATTGCTCAAACTAACCCAATTCCTGACTATCACTAATATGTCTTCCGTTTTATTGAATAAGGGCAAAATCTGTCCATCTATCAGAGCTATCCAATAAATTGTGCAGTAGATGGTAATTTGACCAATTTTACACAAAAATTTTAAAAAATTCCAAGTTTAAAACAAAGTACAAAATAAACACTACTGGCATTCCAGCCACTAAGCAACCTTTTCCTGTTCATTAACCTGTTCTGTCTTGTATGTAGGTTCTACGTATTGACATAAGGTCACTTATGTAGATTTACGTTTGAGCTCAGTTCTCAGGCTAAGCGTAAAATATCCCTTTTGGGGAAAAAAAACCCGGGGAAAAAATTTTTTTTTTTTGGGAAAAAAATTTTTTTTTGGGGGGGGGGGGAAAAGGAGGGTTTTTCCCTTTTGGATTTTAAAAATTTAAATTTTTTGGGTTATTTTTAAAAAAATTTTTTAAAAAAAAATTAAAAAAAAAAAAATTTTTTAAAAAAACCCCAAAAAAACCCCCCCAACCAAAAAAAGGGTTTTTTTTAAAAAAAAATTTTTTGGGGGGCCAAAATTTTTAAAAAAATTTTTTTTTTTTTTTTTTCCCCCCAAAAAGGAATGGGGGGGGGCCCCCCGGGGCCCCCCCTTTTTTTCTTTTTTTTTTCCCAAGAAAAAAAAACCCCCCCCCTTTAAAAAAAAATTTTTTTCCCAAAAAGGGAAAAATTTTTGGGGGGGTTTTTTAAAAGGAAAAAAAAAAAAAGGAAAAATTAAAGGGGGGTTTAAAAAAAAAAATTTGGGTTTTTAAAAAAAAATTTTGGAAACCCGATTTAAAAACCCCCTTTTTTTTGGGAAAAAAAAATTTTTTTAAAAAAAAATTTTTTAAAAAAAAAAAAAAAAAAATTTTTTTGGGGAAAAAAAAAAAAGGGGAAGAATTTTCCCCCCAAAAGGGGGGGGGGGTTTTTTTTTTTTAAAATTTTGAAAAGGGGGGGTTTCCCCCGGGGGGGTTTTCCGGTAAAAAAATTTTTTCCCAAAAGGTTTTAAAAAGGGGGGGTTTCTTAAAAAATTTTTTTAAAAAAAATTTTAAAGGGGACCCCCCAAAAATTTTAAAATTTTTTAAAAAAAACCCCCCTTTTTGGGGGAAAAAAAAAAAAATTTTCCCCAAAAAAAATTTGGGGAAAAAATTTAAAAAAAGGGGAAATTTTTAAGGGGGGGGAAAAAAAAAAATTTAAAAATTTTTTTAAAAAGGGGGGGGGGAAAAAAATTTTCTTGGGGGTTGAAAAAAAAAAGGCGGGCCCCCCTTTTAAAAGGGGGAAAAAGGGGGTTTTTTTTTGGGGGGGAAAAAAAAAAAAGGGGGGGAAAGGGCCAAGGTTTTTTTTCCCCTTTAAAGGGAAAAAGGGTTTTTAAAAAATTTTTTCCCCCCCCCCCCCGGGGAAAAAAAAAAAAAAAAAAAGGGGGGGGGAAAATTTTAAAAAAAAGGGGAAAAAAAAGGGGGTTTTTTTTAAAAATTTTTTGGGGGGGAAAAAAAGGGGGGGGGGGGGTTGGGGGGGGGTTTTTGGAAAAAAAAATTTTTTTTAAAAGGGGGGTTTTTTTTTTTAAAGGGGGGAAAAAAAAACCCCCCCCCCCGGGGGGGGAAAAAATTTTTTTTTTGGGGGGAAAAGGGGGGTTTTAAAAAAAAGGAAGGTTTTTTTTTTTAAAAAAAATTTCCCCTTTAAAAAAAAAAAAGGGGGGGAAAAAAAAGGGGGGGGGGGGGCCCCCCAAAAAAAAAAAAAAAGGATAAATTGGACAAAAAAATTTTGGGGGGGGGGCCCCCAAAAAAGGGGGGGAAAGGGGGGGAAAAAAAAAAAAACCCTTTTAAAATTTTTTAAAAAAGGGAAAAGGATTTCCCCCTTTTAAAAAAAAAAAAATTTTAAAAAAAAAAAAGGGCGGTTTTTTGGGGTTTTTTAAAAAAAATTTTTTTTTCCCCCCCAATTTTAAATTTTTTAATTTTAAAAAAAGGGGGTTTTTTTTTTTTAAATTGGGGTTTTAAACCTTTCCTTTTTTTTTTTTTTTAAAATTTTAAAATTTTTTTTTGGGAAAAAAATTTTCCTTTTTTTGGGGAAAATAAAATTTTTTAAAAATTTTTTTAAAAAGGAAAAAAAAAAACAAACTAAAAAAATTTTGGAAAAAATTAAAAAAAAAAAAAAAAAAAACCCCCCCTTTTTTTCCCCCCTTTTTTCCCAAAAAAAAATAAAAAAAAAAGGCCCTTTTTTTAAAAAAAAAAAATTTTTTCCCTTTGGGAAAAACCAAAGTTTTTTTAAAATTTTTTAAAATTCAAAAAATTCAAAATTTTTTTTTTTTTAAATTTGGGGGGGGGAAGGGGGGGGGAAAAATTTTTTTGGGGGTTTTTGGGGGGGTTTTTGGGGTTTTTTTAGAGGGAAACAATATAGGATGACTTGGAGGGTGCATAAAAAATGGGAAGGGGGGGGGGGGGGAAAAAAGGGGGGGGGGGAAAATTTTTATTGGGGGGAAAAAACCCCTTATGTGAACATGTTAGATAGAAGTGAGTGGGGGGGTGGTTTGAATGACCGAATTCTGGGGTGGGAAGGTAACATTTATGAAAGGTTCAAAAAAAACTGATTAGCTGGACCCGAGCCTATAGGTTGGGGAAAAAAGGTCTCCTCAAAAAGGGGGGATGTTTTTAAATTTTGAACTGTAGACGCCCTGGCCCCTGGGAAAACCCAAAATTTAAAGGGTTTTTGGGGGGATACCGGGGGTTTTTTGAAAGAAAGATGAAAAAAAAATAATCTCTATTTCACAGGTACAAATAACAGGCCTACTGAAAACATGTAAGGCCCGCATTTCCGCTACAAGGGAAAAAAACTAAGAGAGCCCTTTTTTTTGACATTTTTAAAAGGAAATTTTTTCCCGGATGAATCCACACCAGTTTATCAACCCCGGGATTTTATTTTACTGATAGGTGAATTTGGGCATCAGTTGTCTTTGAAACATGTCCCAATGCTTCCACCGTACCGGGGTAACCCCCGGGCCTCAGTGTGCTGAGGGTCAGCAACGAGCCACAAAAGAATTTATGGGAAACCTTTTAGGCACTTCCCGGGAGATGGCTGGATTTAACCCTTTGGGGGGCACAGGCCCTTTTGGGAACACGCTCAGGGTTTAAAATTTTTGGAAAAAAAAAATAATTTTTTTTTTACGAAATGATAGAGAATCTTTTTCTGATTTATAAGAACACCAAAAATAGCAGAAATTTTTAAAATTTAAATTATGCTCGGGTTATCGGGGCCTTTAAAATGAGCATCGGGATTTTGCCCCCTTTATTTTTTTTTTTAAAATTTAATGTTTTAGTCCTTAAAAAACATAGTATTTCGTAAACTCCATTTTTAAAGATTTTGGAAAAAACCCCTTTACCCCAACTACCCAAAAAGTGGTCAGAAAATGGCAGAATTTAAAATTTTAAAAAATTTTTTTAAAGAAAAAATTTCAAAAAGGGAATAAACAAAGAATTCTAAAAAAAAACACTTCTCTGTTCCTTAAATTCCCCGGCCCCCCACATTATTTTTTTTCCTTTTATTTTTAATTTTAAATTTTCCCAAAAAAAAAAGATTTACATGGAAAACTGCATTTATTTTTAAAAATTATATAATATTCCCGGGACTTTGCAAAAATAAGATCCCCGTTGATGTGGATTGGCACATGGGGTGATTTTTACCTTTAACATCCAAAATCGAACATTTTCCTAATTTTTTTAATTTGGTACTTTCCTTTTCAAACCAAAAATCATCCAAATTTTTGTAAATATCTTTCCCTTCATCAAATGAGAAAAAAAGAATACATCAATAAATAACCCTTTAAATGACTAAAGTTATTTTTAAACAAAAAAACGGGCAAATTTTTTTTTTTATTAAAGGGTGGCTTAGGGTTTTTTTTTACTGCCACCGACCAACAGACCCCTTTTTTCATATGAGGGCCTACCGCTTTTCCCCCCCTTTAAATTTAAGGCCCTAAAATTTTTGGGCAAATCCGGCAAGACCCCTCCAAAAAAGTACCAAAAAATAAACCAACCCCCCAAAAAAAAAAAATGTTTTAAAAATAATTTAAAAAATTTAATTCCCAACTTGTAATTTGGGAAAATTTGGGGCCGTGGTGTACCCGAATTTTAAACCAATCCCAAAAATTTATATTTTAGGGAAAAATTTTTTTGCAAAACAGGAAAATCAATAAGGGTTTAAATAAGAAATTCAAAAATTTTATTATTAGGAGATTGACTACCCCAAATTTTAATCTTTTAAAATATGGTCCGCATAAAAAAAAAAAGATTTTTAATTTTTTTTATTATTAACAGACATTTGGTTCCAAAGTTATTTGCTTTTAGGATGTTGCTGCAGGAAGCCAAGTGGGTGACAAAGCTGACTTTTACTTTTTTATATCTTCCAAAATGCAAACTCAAAAAAAACAGAAATTTTCCCCCTTTTTGGGTCAATTTTCCCAAATGAAAAGGGTAAAACCCCTTTCCCCTTTTAGAATACTGGTTTTCCCCGCCTTTGGGCCATAACTCTTGGGCCATCCCCCTTCCCAAAAATTTATATTGAGCCAACCTTTTATTCTGTTTTTTTAAAAATATAATACTTTTCTGTATAAAAATTTAAAAAATACAAAAGTTTTTAAATTAAAAAAGGGGAATTAAAAAAATATCAACATTTGTTGAACAAACCCAAAACCATTAGGGATGTCCTCACCTTTTCAATTTATTTCGCAGTCTTGGAAAAGAAACCTTTTTTAATGAGAAGAGTTCCCCCTGTGTAATTTAAAAAACAAATTCGATAGAAAAAAACTACTAGTGTTTGGGGCTTTTCCAAAAAAACAGACCTTTAGATTAAAACAGTCCAAGGCATTATTTTTAAAAAAATTTTTGTTTAAAAACTTAAACCTGGGGATGGAAAAAAAGGGAGTGTTTTTTTCTGAAGGAGGGGGTTTGGGGGGTTGCAGTAGGGGTAATTTTTTCTTTTTAAATTTTACCTTTGGCCCAAAAAAGTTGAAAATAAAAAGGTAAACCGCTTGAATATACCACTTAAATAATTTTTAAAAAATGATTTTAAAAATTTTTTGCAAAATTTACAAAACCCAAAGAATATCATGCTCAAGCAAAGAAAACTTTTTTTTCAAGTTTGGATAACTTGGGGAACCCCAGTTGATGATTTCCAGTTAGGGTTCATGTTTTTAATTGGTTTTTTAAAAGATGCCCCTCCCCAACAGTTGGAAAAAAAAAATTCCTTAAAACTGCCCGGTCAAGTTAACCCTTTTTGGGACCTTTTTTAAACAAGCAAAAAAACAAGAAATTTTAAAAAAGGAAAAATTTTCCCCGTTACTTTATTAAAAAGCCATATGGTAAATATAGGGGGCAAAATAAAAAAACTGATGATAAAAAATATTACTCCATTTGACCTGTAACCATTTAAAAAAATTTCCCACATCTAAAGAAAACAAAGAAATTTGGGTAAAATTCATCTGGTGGGCGAATTTGAGAGGGTATGTTTATTAAACCCTTTTTTTCCCCCCAAAAAAAGGGGGCTGAAAAAAAAAAAATTAAACATCATTCACTCCATCCCGGTTTTTGAAAGGGGGGCTTTACATTAAAAAATTAAAAAATTAACACCCCACCCTCTCCAAAAACTCCCATTCCCCGAACCCTTTCATAATTTTTTTTTCCCCACTCCCAAAAACACATCAGATTAAAACCATTTGTCCCATTCCCCTATCAAACCTCCCCATGCCTGGAAGTCCCCCTGCACAAAAACCACCTTCCCCCCTCCTCCAACCCTCTGCCCCTACCCCACCTTTTTCCCCCACGTTTTTTACACTCTCGAAAATTTTTTTTTTCCACTCTCTCATGCTGAACCATCAAACCCCCTCCCAGCCCTCTGGATAATATTTGGAAACCCTGCCCTCCTTTTCCGACTAAAAATTCTCTGCATTAAACACCACACATGCCTCAGAATAATTTCCCCACTGCCCCCAGCCTTTCCTGTTGCCTTCTCCCCCATCCCACCCATATAAGAGTGTTGGATAACTATTCTCAATTTCCCCTCTTTCTACATGATTCCCCCTTAGAATCTGCTGAATGTCACTCAAAATTCTGAATACATTCCCCTCCTCCATCTCTCTCCTCCAACTGATACCCAATCTTTTCCCCAATTTTTTGATCCTAATTTACTCTTTCCTATATTTTTTCAATTTTCTTTTTTTTCCCAACCCCTCAAATTATCCAAACCTCTGCAATTTCTTTTCAGAATCCCCCAAAAAGAATGTCACCAAAAAAAAACGGGACAACCCCCATTTTGTTTTGATTCTTTATTTTTAACCCCCCTTAAAAACCCCTTCATTCCTTTTAAACCCCCCCATCTAAAAAACATATTGAAAACCCATGACATCAAAAACCCCCGCAAGGCCATTTTAAGGAAATTCTCCCCCTCCACAATTAACTGGGGTCACCTCCTCATAAAAATTTCCTCTTTCATAACCCCCTTTCCATTCACCTGAAAATTCCACATTCCCCCCCTTTTAAACCCTGTCATATCCCTTTTTTCAAATTATAAATCCCAAACCTCTTTCCCTTATCTAAATACTTTCATTAAAGGGAAAAAATTCTTGGGAATGGATTGAGCAGACTTCGGGATGAAGTTTTAAACCGGGTCCCCCTTTTTATTTTGGTTTAAAAATTGGTGTACCACCCTCCTTTCCCGCCCTTGTTCAAAATTCTATCCCCTCCGTCACCAATTTTTTTCAATAAAACTCACCTCACACGGATCTAACAATTCTTTCCCCCTAATTTTGCCCTTTTTGTCCCCGTTTTCAAAAAAACAGAGCACAGGTCCTTCCTTTCCCAAATTTATTAAAAATAACCCAACCCCCCAAAAAATGTGTCCCCTGCCTTTTAAAATTTCTATCTTTTTCCCATCCATCCCCGCTGTACCCCTTTCATTCTACCCACTGCCTCCGCTTTCCCCACCTCAAACTGGCTTTCCTCCTCCTACAAGATGTTTTTCCTTTTTGCCCTACCGAAATCACAGTTTCCCGTCTATCAAATGAAAACCCCTAAAAAATATTCCCCTATCTTCCCGAATCTTCTTCTTTTAAAAACTTCCTTCCTTTTTAATGTAAAATCCATTTGTTCCTAGGCTTCATCAATTTTAATCTCATAAAAACTTTTTTTTTTCAAAAAAATTTGGTAACACCCCCCAATTTCCCCATTTCCCTTCTTTTTACTTTTGTTTACCCCTCTTAACCTCTTTTTTTCTCCCCAAAACTTTTCCCCCTCCTTGCATCATTTCCCTTTTTTAAAAACCTCCTTTAAACTTTTTCCCAAATACTTCTCCAATCATTCCCCCAAACGCTTTTCTTCCCTCCCACCCTTTCCTTTAAAAACCCCTTTTAACACAAACCCTACATTCAAAAACCTACCCCATACATCTTAAACCCCATTTATCCTCCAATAGTTGTTTATTTTTCCCAAATTTCTTTTAGTTTAAAAACCCTTTCCCTTTTTACTTGCTGCTTTATTTTCGGGCCCCATTCCTTTTTACCCATGTGCTACAATAAAAAATGATCTGATATATCTGTGGCCCTCCTTAAACTGCACCTTGTCTCAACAGTTTATCTACCAATATGTAGTCCAACAAATTCTTTATTACACCCTACATCTTTTCTTGTATCTTATTTATTCTTTTTTTAAAAAAAAAAGTAACCCAAAAACCCTTTCTAACAAAGTTCAATCAAGGGGGTCCATTATCATTTACACCCCCCCAAACTTACCTACCCCTCTCTAAATGTTTCTCCACAAACTTTGGGAAACGTGATATGTATCAAAAGGGGTGGGGTTTATTTTCTTGGAGTGGTTTTAGCCATTTTTTTGGGGGGGTCAAGAACATAAAAAGGGGGAAACCCGAAAACCTGTTCCCTATGGCAGGTTTTCCCCCATTCCTCCCCCTAACAAGATTTTGTTCAACTCAATCTTAAATGCTCCCAAAAAAATAAGTTTTGATAATTTATTTAGTGGTAGTGGTTGGGGCCCACCCAGGGGGGTACTACCATCCTGCCAGGTAATTTGAAACAGAAAACCCGTGTTTTTTGATGGAGGTTTTTTGGTCTTTTTGTCTCATAAACATCAAGATTTCAGGTCGTCTTGCTACTTCTTTAAAATTAGGGACCCAAACATGTCATTTTTTTTTAAAACTATCAGTTTTCTTTTATTTTTTCTTAATAGTTCTTGTTCTTATTCTTTTCCTTTCATATCCAGGGGGAAGTGGAATAAAAAATTTTCCTCCTCCATCGTGTTGAAAAAGTAAACCCAAAATGCGGGAACAAGGGGTAGAAACCCCCTTTTCCTGTATAGCTTACTAAAAGGAAAAAAAAACCGAAAAATGGGATGTTTGAAGGGCGTGGATTTGTAATTTTAAAAAGATGTTTTGGTAGATTTGAATGAAAAGGGGGATGCCTTTTTTATGAGACAAAGCGAAGGGGGGGAGATTTTCCCGTGGGGAGAAATAAATGGGGGTTAGATCGGGGGTTTTAAAAAAAGTTAGGCAAAAGAAGGAGGGCAATAATGTTGAATAATCAGTTATGGCAGGAAAGAAGGCATATAAATGTATAAATTCCAAAATTATTTGGGGTAAAAAAAAGGTTGGGTGTAAAAGGGTTAATGGTAAGGTTTTTTTCACCTGGAGAAGAGAGAAGTGTAGAGGAGAGAGAGAAAATTTGGGGAAATTTTGGGGGGGGATTTTGAACCAAGTGACAAGTAATTGGGGGTTGGGGATCTTAATGCTAAAATGGTAAAAAAGTTGTGGATGGGTAGTAGGTAAAATTTAATAAGGGGAAATTTTAAATAACCCTTAATTGAGCTATTTTGAAAGAGGTTTGGGAATAAAGGGAAACCCTATTTTTATGAAAAAAAGGATAAAAAAATAAAGGTATGATATAGCACCGTAAGGAAAATAAGGGTTGGATTATGTATTGGGGGATTAAAAAGGGTTTAAGTAGGCTTCAGGATGAATGTTTATAGGGGGCCGGATTTTATCAAAATCATTATATTTTTGGGAAACTAAGTTAGAGTAAAAAGGGAGATGGGGCAAAAAAAAATGGGAAGCAAACAAGGGGGAAAAAAAGGGAAAATGTATAACTAAGGGGGAAAGTTAAGGGGGAGATTTTAAGGGAACTATTGGCAGAAAGGTGGGGGGTAATTCAAGTAGGGGTGGGGGGGTTAAAGAGTTGGGATAGTTTTAAAATGCAGATTAGAATGTGGAGCAGAAGTTTGTGGCTATAGGGGGGGTGGGTGCAGGGGGAAAAAGGGGGGAGGGTGGAATGAAGAA
>WNWK01038885.1:0-17711 GCA_009830355.1 Cherax destructor
TTTCGTATGGTATTTATGTTTATTCCGTTTTCTTAGTCTCTTTTTATAGAATAGAGGGATACATTACAGAAATAGAGAAAATTTTTGACTGGTTTCACGATGACAAGTACCTTGAAACTGAGCACAAAGTAGCGAAATGTTCAATTTTGGCCGATTTGGGAGTAAACAAATCACACCATGCGTCCAATAAAATCAACGGGAGAGTCAAATTTTCCCCTTGCACAAGTGCGCTGGATATTATTTATACCATTTTTACAATTTTTTAAAGTTGTATACATAACAGTAAATTTCTTTTTTTTCTGAGAATAAAATTCAAAATGGAAAAAAAAAGTAATGTGGAAGAGCCGGGAGACGTGACAAAAGAACAGAGAAGATGTTATTTTAGTGCCAGGAATGTCTGCCTTGTTTATTATGGACCCTATTTTGAAATTACATCATTTGAAATTTGGGGGAAATTGGCCAAATTGCCATTTTCGGGACCATTTATTTTGGGTAGTTGAAATTGGAAAATAGGCGGTTTTTTGTACTCAATCGATAGAAGAATGGAGTTCTAGCGAAATAGCTAAAATTTTTTTTTAGTAGACTGAAACTTTGGGAATTTCCGTGAGCTCAAAGTGGGCGAAATCGCCATGCGTAAATGTCATGGATCCGTTTAATTTGCAAAATTCTGTTAGTTTTCGATCAAATTTCAAAATTTTTTGTGGCGTTATGATCGAAAAATTTTCTCTATCATTTCATAAAAAAAAATTTTTTTTTTGTTTTTTTGAAATTGTGGACCCTGAGAACGAAGTTTCAGAGAGCCCCCTTGGCCCCCCAAAGGGGTTAAAAATTTAAAATTTTATATTATTTCACATTGTTTTCTGTATGTAGAACTATAGTACAGTATTTATTCTTTAAAAATAATTTGTTGTTAATATTTTTAAAAAAATTTAAAAAAGGGTGTTTCGAAGAAAAAAAAATTTATTTAAAAGGCCATTTCCGAGGGGCCCTTAGCCCATGGAATTAAAAACACAATTTTTTTCTCATTATAAACCCGCAGGATTTTTTTATACTGACACCCCTGACCAGAACCCCCTTCTCTTACATGTAGGTCTACCAGCTTTTTCCCGCTAGATTTTTAAGCTGCTAGAATTTTGGTGTAATACTACAGCCCCAAAACTGGCTTGTAAAAATGTGTAATTTCGGGACCGACATTGAAAAGGTTAACATTGATGATTTAAGAGTTAAAAAAACTTATATGGCTCTTTTTGAGGTGTCAAAAACATAGCCCAATTTTTCCTGTTTTTTTTAAAAAAAGAGGGGAATTTTCTACGTGTAATAGAAAAAAAATTTGGGGCACTACTTAACCCAAAATATAATAACGCGGTTTGGGGCTGGATGCCCACATGGTGGCAACATGGAGTGCTGCCACTTGCAGAAATGTTGCAAATTTCAGTGGAACCCCGGTTTACGTTTTCCTCTGTTTTCGTTTTTTGGGTTTTTGGGGTTTAAGACTTTTCATCAAAATATTGTTCTGTTTTCATTCATCGCCCCCGGATTTCGTCGGACTACCAAACGGTCCACCTTTTCATGCGCACACAAAGCCTCCCACACAATCATTCTGAGGCCCGGGTTTTTCCCGGGGAGTGAACATTATCCGGCTTATACAAAACATTTCGTAAAAATCCATTGTTTTTTGTGCTTGCGCCCGCTAAATAAGCCACCATGGGGGCCCAAAGGGAAATTCCGGCCAGCCCTTTGGAAAGAAGGTGAGAAACACGATAGAATTCAAAAAAAGAACTCGAGAAAAATATGAAAGTGGAATCTATTGTGGCACTGGGGAAGTCCATGGGGTTGGATGTGAATGGCCGGGATGTGGAAGATGGTGGAGGACCACGGGGAAGAGCTAACCACTGATGAGCTGCAAGCCCTCAATTGGAACAGACAGATCGCAGCAAAGGGAAAATTCTTCTTCAGGGAGGGAGAGCGAGGGAAGAATGTGCCTCCTTCAGTGATTAAGGACATTTGTGCAAAGTGGAGTGAGGTGTAACTTTTGGAGAAACATCACCCTAACAAAGCTATTGCAGGCCGTGTTTGCAACATGTTCAATGACAATGCCTTGTCCCATTTTAGCAAATCTTAGAGATGCCAGAAACAGAGCTCCTGGACAGATTTATTGTGCGACAGGGTCCAGTGACTCTCAAGCTGGTCCTAGTGCCAGTAAAAAACAAAGAAGGGGAAATAACCCCGGATAGGGACTTGGTACCTGAAGTCCTTATGGAAGGATTCCTCTTCCA
Organism: Cherax destructor; assembly: GCA_009830355.1. Taxonomy (NCBI): domain Eukaryota; kingdom Metazoa; phylum Arthropoda; class Malacostraca; order Decapoda; family Parastacidae; genus Cherax; species Cherax destructor. Next base: position 2,277 of record WNWK01038885.1, read on the forward strand.
AACAATAACCTCTCCTCCCCCTCTACTGCCTTCCATACACCAACAAGAGTCTTCAATAAAGGTAAGTGTGATGTTAAATGTTCATTTATCCCTTTTATTAGCCCTTTATATTTATTTGTCATTGTTTTCTGTATGTGAAACTATATTTATTCTCTAAAAATGTATTTTTTGTTAATACTTTTGGGTGTCTGTAACGGATTAATTGGATTTACATTATTTCTGGAAATATTGCTTCAGTTTTCATCACTCTCTGAACGGATTAATGACAAAAACGAGGTTCCACTGTACGTCTTTTTTTTCTTTTTTTTTTAATTTTCTCAGTTTTTATAGCATGATAATTATATTTTAGAGTAGATCTTTTGATTTCATAGCCAATTGTTGTTCAGACACAAATATTATGTACAGAATTATTCATCATACTGTCACAAACACACATGTACACATAGGTGAATTTGTACACCTGGCTGAATCACATACTATTGTCTAACAACAAGGTATTTACAGGTCCCAGTTATGTTTCTAGAAGTTCAGGACTGTATGATACTCCATGAAGCATGGATTCATCAGAGTGCCACCCCACATTGCTGAAAATGAATCTGGGTCCTTCTGCTGTTGGGGTCTTTTGTGTGTTAGCACAAAACACACTTTTTCTGAGAATACTGAACTTTTTTTTGGGGTACATGGTATCTGTATCAAGTAGTGACAGTTAGCGGATTTGCTTAGCACTTTCCCCTCAGGTTGTGGTTGGGGCAGGTCGGTGTTGAGAGGTAGGTACAGGTGCAGTACGTACTGTATTTCTTACTAGTATCTGCTTTATGACATTGAGGTGAATTCTGCATAACAAAGTCATTTTCTAGTCTTTATTTTGGCATATTGAAGGCATTGAGCACTGCAATGTCACAAGGGGGGAAAAACACTTTCAGTACCACTTGAACTCCTACGCACAGTCAACGAACCCTATCATCGTGTCACACTTGTCAACTAGTCGCATATTGTTCGTATAGTAGATGAAGCAGCTGGCTTTACAATGCATTCACTAGTGTCCCAGTTCACTTTGTCTGTTTGTACCATCTTGGTCTGTGGATGGTTGACAGCAATATCACGTCCTGTTTGTCATGCCACATCAGTGCCTTGATGTTATTGGTATGAAACGTTGCACTGCACCTTCCGCACTGCCTCTACTGAACCTTGCCATAATTTTTTATTCTCACTGTTCCACATATTTTGGGATTGTTCACACAAAGGAAATCAGCATGCATAGGGCTTGTCTGTGTACAATGCATGCCCCCTGCCAAGGTATAACCCCCATCATCTTGTGAACAACATCACCGGAATTTTGGGTCCATGAAGAAAGAGGGGAATGTATGAGAGTATAGTTATCCCAAACACTCTTATATGGGTGTGAAGCATGGGTGATGAATGCCAACAAAGAGAAGGCTGGAGGTAGTGGAGATGTTATGTCTGAGGTCAATTTACATTTATCCTTTTAGGAAGAAATTCCCTGAAGGGCACTAAACAGCATTCTGGAAAGAATTTTCAACAAAAACCGGGTCCACTGATATTTTTTGAATGACTTTCGTCCCTTGAACAGAATCAAGGACTCATCGACAAAAATGTTCTGGGAAGGGGAAAAAAGAAAACAAAATTTTTTGCTTCATACATACAAACACTTTCCAGATTTTGTATAGAAGGTCTTTTTTTCTTATTCCTGTCTGAGAAGTGCAACATTGAGAACAGAGTGAATCTGTTTAGGGAAGGTAACAGAAAACTGGAGAAATTGATGAAGCAGCCTGGGGACCAGTACTGTCCCATTTTGGGCTTATATGTATGAGGCAAAATGACCATGCCAAGGAATAAATACATTTACCCACAGTTGTATATCTTTCCATCCATGCAGCCGTGAAATTCTGAAAACCTTGATTGTCCAAAAAGCGTTAGTAACGGGTTCATCTGGGTGACAATCAAGTTCATTATGAGCTTGTTAAAGTATAAATGGAAATAGTCTAACCCGTAGACACATTCGTGATGAGAATTTTTGGGGGGCCCCCAATTTCCCCAGGGCATAAAAATTGAGAGGATGGGGACAAATGTTGTATTTCTGTCCAGTTCCATTCAGGGTCTGATGGAAACGGGGTGGACCGGGAGGCATAGGGCATGAGGGAGCAGGAGGAGGGACAGAAGTGAAGGCAGCATAGGGTTTGGGAGGGGGTGCCAACGGTTTTTGTCTGCCCGCCCATGGTACCATGCGGCCCAGGACCATGCCATCCACCCCCACCCCCCACCTCCCCCCTCCCCCTTCCTCCACCCCAAAATTTTCCCCCTTCACGTTTGGATCCCCATCAGGGGCCCGGGGGTTTTCAATAGTAACCTCTCATGACCTTGGGGTAAACACTGCCTGAATGTAGGAGACGATGCCAAAAAGGTAAGCTTCACGGGAAATAATTGGGCATCACTGTCACCGACAATCCCTAAAAAAAAATCAATCCCCATTTTCACTTTTTCCACTTTACCATCGCCCTCACCAAAATTGTGAGAAAATTAAATTTTAATTTTCAAATTGCCTCCCCCGTAGTAACAAAAGGGCCCCCCCAGAGGGCTTGGCCCAGGGTCCGGGTGGCCCCCCGGTCAAACCCCAGAGGTGATGGGCTGAGGGTTGTCTGGGTTATTTTCCCCAAATTTTCACTAATTCCCCCATCATTAGTGGCCACATCAATCTCAAATCCACTAAACTCAGGTTTTTTATCACTTTCCCCAAAAAAAGGTTAATACAACTGGGGGGTGAATCACAAGGGTTTGCCATGAGTCACCCAAGCTGGTGCTGAAACTAATTGGGCACCATGCAGACTGCGGGGTCTCCGATTTTTTTCATACTGTGCCACTGAGACGCAGACCCATTCTCTCCCCGTCTAGGGCCCCTCAGGCCTATCACGCCCCAAAATTTTAAGGCAGGAAAAATAAAACGCCCATCTATGTTTGGACGTTTGTGGTAAGAATGGAACCACATTTGGACAGGGTTTAAAGGGGGTTTTAAAAAGAAATTTTATGGTGATTCCCCAGATGGTTTTAATAGTTTACTGGCTGTTTCTTGGTATCATTTAATAGAAAGAAAAATATATTATAAACGGGGATAATTTTGACTGTTTCAGGGCCAAAGTAGCCCTTTAAATTAAGGTCATATAAGTGGAAAACATGTATTTGATTTTTTTCCGATATTCCAGAGAATGAGTAAGGATCCCCGCAACCTCCAGTCTGATACATGGGTTTTTAATACATCTGATTCATTTATTGGGATGGTGTAAACCATGAACACACTTTCCTGGTTATATTTTATTATCTGAGAAAAAATAATCTATTTTTGTGTGAATAAGAATTCAAAATGGAAAGCAAGTGAAATATAAGAGAGGCCAAGTGACTAATGAACAGAGGAAATGTTGTTTTAGTCCCAGGAATGTCTACATTGTTTATTATGGACTTATTTTTAAATTGATATTTTAAATTTTTGTTAAAAAATTCCAAATTACTGAATACTTATTTTATAGGCTAGTTTTTTTGCTACTTTATAGAATGGAAGGAAAACAGTGAAATAGCAAAAAATTTTGGGTTGACTGGAACAACAAAGGCTAAAATCAGACTAAAATTTGGGGCAAAAAGCGGGCCAAATTACGTAAAGGGCCCACTAACTTTGTGCCTGGATAATTCCATGATTTTTATCAAATTTCATTTTGGTATTTTTAAACTTAAAAAAAGATTCTCTGTTATTTCAGAAGAACTTTTTTTCTGGCACTGAGATTATTTTTTATTTAGGTTCTGGACAGTAAAAGGGTTAAATCCAGAGTTGTTTTTTTTTTTTCAGTTTGTTGTGTAAATTGATTTTGGATTTAGAGACAACGTTTAAATGCAAAATGTTCATTACTGTTATGATCAGGGAAAAAAACATCTCATCATTTGAATTGAAAAATTTGCTTTACAGACCCCTTTAAAAGAATTAGTTCATTAAATAAAGGGTTTTTCTTCTAACTTTTTTCCTCTTACTAACCTTCTCACACAAAGTTTTCAATTTGGGTTTCCCCAATATTACCTCATAGATGACAGGGAAGCCCTTCTGCTGTGTATTCCCCTTTCCCCGTTATCCTGGATCTTTTTCACTCTTACTGAAATATAAGAAAGATTTGATAAGCTTTTCACACAGTTGACCCCTGTAATTTTTTTAAATTTGGGATGTTTATGTTGTTTTTACTGCTTAAGACTACAAATGACAGAAAAAATATACAGTGGACCCCCGAGTTTGTAAAAAATTCCCCTGAAGTCTGCTCAATGCCATTAGCAATTTCCCCTTAAAAAAATGTCACGAGGTTAGTCTATTTAGACCCCAAAAAAAATTTTCCAAATTATAATATTATACTTACAAAAAGTACGATTTCGGGTTTTCAAACTCGGGGTCCACTTTTTTACCTTAAATTGTGCAGTCAGTAAGTCAGCCGGGTTATTCAGTAAAGTAAGTCAAGTCATTCAGTCAGTAAGTCAAATCATTCAGTCAGTAAGTCAGCCAAATAAGAATATCAACAGTAAGACCACCCCACTAAAATTATCGATCCATGAGAGTGTCATTCAAACCCAAAACACAGCCCTCACAGACGAGCACCCACAACAAGCTCTGAGCAACTATAGTCGTACGTCCCATCTTACAACATCCCCCACTACTATGAGACCTAATAACAGAAGAAGCTAGCAAAAGAACAGCAAGAATCACCAAGAACTCGACTATTTCATTTGTCTACCCAGCAGGACGCCGCAAGAGTTTATCCACCCCACCACCCCAGGCAAATGGCAACAACAAACACAATGGCTGACTCCTCCTCACCCTACCCAACCACCACCCAAGACGACGGACAGCAACACCAATCATGACTGAATCCCTCAAACCACACTGCCTTTCAAAGGATTTGATCCATCCAAACTATCTCAGGTATGACAAATGATGCTGCTACCTAAGACACAAGCATCAACACCTCAACTGAGGAAAACATGAATCTTCGCACAACACTATTCACATGATACTAAGTTAGCCTACCTTGAAAGCAAGATCCCAAGCTTTGAACAGAAGTTTTACATTAGCTGGAATGGCTTGATTTTGGAAAGACCTCCAATCAGTCATAGCCAGCCATACAGAACAATATCCTCAACACGAAGGTTGAAGATGCTGTTTCAAGAACTGGAAGACCAACATGGATACCTAACACTGACTATTTTTCTAACCAAGAAGATAAAACTGAGCAAGATAAGTTATCCAACGCGGTAATAATTAAAGGCACTCTTTCCAAGTGGCATAAACCATACCAACTGCAAAGATGCTGCCTTCAGACCATAAAGACCACTTAATGTAGTAGTACTCAGCATCAGAGATAATAGAATCACGATTATTTGGCACAAGGTAGAAAATGAGTGTTATACTTAGATTTCACGATAAATAGTAAAACCATCTGATTAAACATCAATTAGTGCAAAAAGATCTTATGTAAATGAGTGAACCAAAACGGGCCAGAACTCCTATACAGAGTAAGGAAAGCTTTTAAATGCGAGAATAATGACAAATCTACTAGTGTCATACGGGATGGAAAATCCCAGTTAAGAAATCAAATGTAGGCCGTATTACTATATCACGTAATGAAATGAACTGTCCAACTCCTCTCGAGATGCCAACCCACAGAGACTGATCAACTCCCAATGACCTAATCCTTAGTCTGCTTTTAGCAACAAATTGTACTAGTAACTGCAACTCACAATCTTATATTTCTCACAAACTTATTGTATATTAATGTAATTAATTTCAAAATTGTATATTAATGTAATTAATATACAATGTCAACAAAACTTATTGTATAATAATGTAATTAATCTCAAAATTGTATATTAATGTAATTAACTTCATATTTGTTCTAATAATTTTCTACTTCCTCACTATATTAAATTTCCTAACAAATGATTGTAGTAACTCATTTTATTATATATATATCTTTTAATTTTATCTGTAATTCACTTATTTTTATTTTTTTTTTATTTTGATACATATTTATCATTACCATTTCCTAACCTTAACTATTTACAGTATTAGTAATTACTTTTACTTGAAATTTTAATTATAACCTTTTACTATTTTATTATATTCAATCAAACAACTAACCCCCATTGTGTATGTGACTTAGCTTATATTTCCTCTTATAAGCAAATAACAAATATGTGCACTATTTACTATACTTTAAATACCTTTTATCACAAACAAATTTCAGCTTCACTTTGATTTGTTTAATTATATTCTTATATTCAAAAACAACTACCTCATTGTGTATGTGACTTACTTTATATTTCCTTTTTTGCACAACTACCTAATACAGTGTACTCCTCGAGTTACGATATTTTTTCTGCCGAGAATGCTGCAATCATGCCACTAAACCTAATTTATCCTCATAAGGAATAATGTAAAATAGACTAGTCCTTTACAATCTCTAAAATATACTTACAAAAGCATTTAAAAAATAAACTTACATAAAAGGCGACGACCATCGTAAACTGAGGTACCACTGTAAGTGCAACATATTTACTTATATTTTATAAATACCTTTTACCATTAGCCAATTTCAGTCACTTTTATTTACTTAAAATTTGATCAAAACTACTTTTAATATTAATAATACTATTTTTCTTATTAGCTCAATAGCTCTTGCATTCATTATCCTCTTATTGCCTTCATAAAGTTTCAACCAGTGCACATATGAATCAAATTTTTTTTTTCCATACCAATCTAATACTAGTCATTGAAGTTATTCTAACCCATTCATTATGTTAAATTAGTATTATCATTAACATTATTCAAATATCCTATATCACTGTGAAAAAATTCCCTGTAAATACTTGTCTATACTGCATTAATCCATTAGCAAGCAAGACTTTAATCTAGTACCATATCATTAAGTTTAGCATAATCCATTGTTCCCAAGTCTAGTTATATAGAATCACACTAAACTTATGATTGCAGTGTGCATTGATCCTGATATCAACCTATTAAATGACTTACATTATTCCAACAGCAACTGTGTTCATTACATAATAACAGATCACAAAGACATTACTCAGAGTTTCAACAATAACTTAGTCCATCTTCAATTACAATGTTAGATCTTGAGCAAACATGATGCACCTCTACAGCACTACTCCAACTTACAACGGAATATGTCAAATCATCACACTCACTGAGACCTAAGCAGTTTCGATACTACAGGTGTCTATGCCATCCCAGGTTACATACAGCCATTCACAACTGTAGGACAGACCAGCGCAGGGTGGAACAGCAATATATTATACAGATCAACTTGAATGTATCAAAACTCTTGCACAAGTGGATGAGCATGGAGAAATATATGAGAATAACTTAAATCAAAAGACTCAAAACCTCACAGTGAAACAAACATCTACAGATTCACTACAGCCAAACATCCACTTCACTTCAGGAAAACTAGGAACCTACAATGACCACGCCTGAACAAAGATCATTTGTTGTCTCACAGGAGATATCAACACACCTCCTACATGACCAGGACCTAAGGTGTAACTAATCTACAAACACCTGAGCAACTGCTCTTACTACCAAATAACATCAAAACCTACAAGAATCTCTGAGAATAGTACCTCGTTATTAGACCACATCTGACTAATACACAGAAACACTCTACAGACTACTACCCTCCTACCCTTTCTCTCATAACTAACCTAGGCATTTGGCCCCAAGAAATTGCAAAAGTTACCTCTGTGACTACAATGAGTTTAGCCTGCACAATTTTATATCAGCCATGATGAACATTGACTGGCTTAATGAATTAGAATCAGTATCTGTGACAATGAATGCATCAAGAACTTTCTTCTAAAACACACAACCTATAACAAAGACATTGCCCTAAAAACTAAACAGATCACAGCACAAGCTCAAACACTCATCCAACAGACCACTCACCACACTGCCCAGATACACTATTCAGCTCCTACCAACCCAACTGAAGTCTCTGCCTATAATCAATAATCTTAAAACAAAAGTGAGACATAAAACAGCCACACCTTTATGTATACAAAAAAGCCTACATGTACTGTCAATTATAGCAGCATTATTCAATAAATCCATTGAATCTTCTACCTTCCACACTCAAATAATAGCCACCCGGGACCACAAAGGAGGGTGACCAAACCGACTTGAATAATTATAGACAAATCTCAAATTTACCACTGCTTTCTAAAATCTTCAAAATAATTCATAGACAGATCTATTCTACCTCATCTCACAATGTACTCAACCCTGTCAACTGATTCAGGACTAACAAGAGCACAAAAGATGCTATAACACATGTTAGAGTTAATATACACCAAGACTTGAGAAGAAAGAAGTCCCGCTGGGAATCTTCATAGACCTACGGAAATATTTGAAATAGTCGATCATCATTTATTGCCTATGTACTAGCGCACTATGGTATTACAGGGGGCACTCCATCTATAACTACCAAACGCACCAGCAAATAGGCAGCTGGCAGCATGTAATACAATGGAGAGAACTCTCTTCCACACAACAAACATGGTCTGAGTCCCCAAGGAAGTGTCCTGGGCCACTCCTATTCATCATTTATATAAACGAACCTACCAATGCATCATAACTACTCAAACCATATATTATTTCAGAACAGATGATACAACATATGTTGGTAGGTAATACATATTTTAAGAAAAAGAGGATAAAATAAGTATACAAGATATGATGTAAAGGACAGTAGTTTGTTGGATCATGTATTGGTAGATAAAAGACTGTTGAGTAGACTTTGCATGCAAGGTGTTTGTAGAGGGCCACAGATATATCAGATCACTTTTATTATAGCTACAGTGGAAATAAAGGTGTAGATGGATACAAGAAATAGAAGCAGTAAGTAAGAGAGAGGCATGTTTATAACCAAAAAGAGGAGGCAAAGTAAAGATATAAACAACTGAGGATAGATGGGCTAGGTGCAGAGTGTAGCAATGGGGTCAAGATGTATGGGGTAGATTTAAATGAAAGTACAGAGTGTTCAAAAGGTAGTCAGGTTGCAGGCTGAGTGGGAAAAGTGGAGGGAAGAAGAGTTTATTGGTGGAATGATGATGGTAAGAGAGTATATGGGAGAAAAAGTTAGCATATGAGAGGTTTTTACAAAGAGAAGTGTGGAGCAAGGAGGGAAGAGAGTATGAGAGAAAAAGAGGTTAGAGATATTACAATGTAAAAAGAGAGCAAATGAGAGAGTGGGAAAGAGATGTTATTAACAAATTTGTTGAAAATAAGAAAAGTTTTGAGTGAAATTAATAAGTTGAGGGTAGCTTCAGGAATAAACAAATGGATTTGATAGCAAAATAGGAGAGTTATTAAATGGAGGTTAGAGGCCGGGAAGATGGAGGGAATATTTGTTGTTAAATGTTGATGAAGACAGGGTTACATTTTGTATAGGGCAAGGAGGAATAACATCTTGTGTAGGAGTGAAGAGCCCACAGTTGTGAGGCAGTGGCAGAATGAAAGGGGGTAAGGCAGCTGATTGATGGGATAAAGATAGAAATGTTAAAAGCAGGTGGGGACATAGTTTTTGGAGTGTTAGGTGCTATTATTTAATGAATGTATGGAAGAGGTATGTACCTAGGATTGGCAGAGAAGGTGGTATTGTCTCCTTTGTATAAAGGCAAAGGGACAAAAGAGATATAAAAATTATAGGGGATAAGTCTGTTGGAGGCAATTAGTAAAGTATGGTAGAGTTATTATTAAGAATTAAGAGTAAGACAGTGTTGATGAGATAATGTATGGGGCTTTAGTATGAGGTAAAAGCACCAAGTGTTTACAGTAAAAGTTACAGGTGGACAGCATTGATATGGGTAAGAGGTTTTTGGCATTTATGGATTCAGTATGTGATGATAGGGTGATAGGGGGCAATGTGGCAGATGTTGCAGGTATGGAATAGGAGGCAGGTTACTGAAAGCAGTGAAGAGTTTATGATAGAGAGGAGGCTCAAGTTAGAGGTAGGAGGAGGGACTATTTCAGTAAAGTGGGTCTTAGATAAGGATGTGGGCATGTCACCATATTGTTCAATGATATTTATATAGATGGGGTTGAAGAGAAGCGGAATGCGAGGTTCTAAGAGGTGTTGGCAAGATAAAGAATTAAATACAAAGTGGGAGTTGTCACAGCAGTTGGCTGATGACACTGTGTCTTTTGGGAGATCTCTGAAGAGAAGTCAGAGAGGTTAAAGTGGATGAATCTGGTCAGGGTGTGTAAAAGAAGAAAAATTCAGTGAATAGGAAAGAGTATGATGAGGATAAATAAGTGATTAGTGACTAAAGATCGATATCGATTGGAGGGAGAGAGTATGGAGGAGGAATGTATTCAGATATTTGGAGGACATGTCAGCAGATGGGCTCATGAAGGATGAGGTAAATCATAGAATTGATGAGGGAAAAATGTGAGGAGTACTTGAGGTTTGTGGAGACAAAGAACTTGTCCACGAAGTAAAGAAGGGAATGCATGAGATAATAGTGGACCCCGTAGTTTCAGTGTAAACTTCACTCATGGTCTGCTCAAGTGCCATTACCAACGAATGCATTCTTAAGAAAAATACGTGAGGTTTAGTCTGATTTCAGACCTCCAAAAGTACTTCTTTTCCACAAGCACTTTATACATTATACTTACATGAATTACCATTTCCGGTTTACGAAACTTGGGGTCCACTATAGTTATACCAATAGACTCTATAAGTGGTGTGAAGTATGGGTGATGAATGTTGCAATGAGGAGAAGGCTGGAGGTAGGAGACACAGTGGTCTGGAGGTCAATGTGCAGGTGGAATATAATGCAGTGAGAATTTAGAGCTGAAATGTGAGGAGTAAGGCGGGATTACTAAAACTATTATCCAGTGGAGAGCTGAGGAGGTTGTTGAGGTGGTTCGGACATGTAGAGAGAATGGAATGAGACAGTAATAACTTCCCAGAGTGTATAAATCTGTATGGAGGGAAGACGGTGGTCCCCAGGGAAAGGTTGAGGGAGGGTAAAGGGTTTGGTACAGGGCTGCACTTCCATAGCAAGCATGGGTGAGTGACGATAGGAGTGAACGGAGATAAATGCTTCTATTACTTGACGTGTTGCTGGAGTGAGAAAAGCAAGATTATGAAGGGATTTATGAAACTGCTTGTACCTTGAAGGAGGGTGGCATGTTGCAGTTCTATAACTGTAGTGTGAAGCACCCTCTCTCTGGCAAGGATATATGGAGTGAATGATGATGAAGTTCTTCGGGCCACCCTGCTCGGGAATCGGCCGATGTGTTAATAAAAAAAAAAAAAAAACATATGTCTTCTCACCCTAATCCAGTCATACTAGCCAACACTGTTAATGCACTAACGACAGAAAATATCAACATGGATGAAGACAAATAAGCTATTCTCAATACTGACAAGACCTACTCATTCAGTTTGGAAACAGCTACAAATGTTCCACTTAACATGCTAACGCCCAATGGTTCACCCATCACAAGACTCACAGAGGAAATTCCTAGGAAACCACCCTTGACAAGTCTAAAATTCCAAACACACAACAAATTTCCCAAGAAATCTCAAAGACAGTAGGTATATTATCTAAGATACGCTATCATGCCACAACCAGCCCTCATTGCACTATATCATTTTATCTACCCTTATCTCATACCTATGAATCTGTGCATGGGCCAATAACATTAAATCACCTTAGGACCACTCATAACTCCAGCAAAGGCTGCAGCCAGGATGATAAATAAATTCCCACCTAGACAGCATACTCCACCTATATTCAAAACTTTAAACTACTCACCATAAAAAATATTCATATCCCCATTCATGTGCCTCTACACATAAACTCTTACATACAATATCAAATTCCTCCCTAAAATTCTCTTTCAACAACTTTTAATAGGTCCCACTTACCACTACACAGATCAATATTTGACATACCGAGTCCATACTAACCAATGTAAAATTTATGCACATGAAGGGCCCCAGAATCAGAATTCATTACTATAAATATTAAGTTAACCTTGTTGGAAAATCCTAATCCAAGACTCTTCAAAAATCACCTACTCTCCACCCTATACTAAATACTCATAATTGGGTAATAAACTTCAAACCCAATGTTATTTTACTTAAGATAATCTCAGTTTTATATTGTCATCCTTTTAAACTGTGAATTTCCCTATCATCTTTTTTTCATTTAAAAAAAATATAGTATTTATTTTTTTTAAAATTTAAAAAAAAAAATATAAATAAAGAAACTCAATAAATTTCTTTATACAGGGCCCCCCCGGGGTTTTTTAAAAAAACCCCCAAATCTGCCCCAAATGCCATTACCGAACAAATTTTTTTTAAAGGGAAAAAATTTTACGGGGGTTGCTATTTCAGCCCCCCAAAAATAACTTTCCACAAGAACAAAAAATTATATTTTAAAAATTGACGATTTCCTATTTTTAAAACCGGGGGGCCACTGATTGTTATTTTAAAATAACAACATTTGTAAAATTTAAATAAAATATAAAACTAGAAAATAAACCAATTTCTAGTATTTTCTTTTAATAGTATGTTTTAAAAAAATTTAATTTGAAATAATTTATAAAGAATAAACTTTAACCCCCTTTTAAAAAGTATTAAACTTAGTGAAAATTTTTGAATAAGTGCCCCCAATGCCATGGTCCCTGGCCCCTCCTTGCATTACAATTTTTTAAATTTAATACATACCCCGGTTTTAAACCCCCGAAATCGTACATTTTGGGAAAATATAATTGTAAGTGCTTGTGGAAAAAAAAATTTTTGGGGGGGGGAAATAGACTAACCCCCGGGGGGTTTTTTCCCTTTAAGGGGGAAAAAAATTTTCGGAAACACTTTTTCAGATTTTTGGGGGGAAATTTTTTTGAAACTCGGGGTCCACTGTACCAATAACTATGTATACTTGTAACTTCATCAAAAAAAAAATTATTAATATTTTTATTATTTTTATTATTATAAGTCAGTTTTTTTATCAGTCACACAAACTTATGTTTACTCTTTTGTGAAAAGGGGAAAATTTATTACAGCCATTAGTTTGTCTAATATTTTTTTCTTTCTTAATTTAAGATTTTTTAAACCTTTTTTTTTCCACTTTGAGCAACTTTTTTATTGCTTGGTAGATACAAGATATTTTAATTTTTAAAAATAAAAAAAAAACCCCTTTCCCCGAGGGTTTTTTTGACGCGATGAAAAAAATCAAAAAGGGGGTGGGGGGCCGGGGGGGGGGGTCCCCGGGGGTGTCCCCCGGCTGAAAAAAATAAGGCTGTTTTTGGGGAATTGTTATTTTTTTTTTCCTTTTCCCCAAACTGAAAAGTTTACGGAACACAGATAAAATTTAAAACAAAAGGAAGGTAGAGAACTGGGTTAAAAAAAAGTTTGATTTTTTTTTGTTTGATTTTTTTGGGATTCTAGGTTCTCTACACATATGCTGCCCTGTATGAAACAATGAACTGATTTTCCCCTTTTTGGGGTTTCAGGGCCCCCTTCGCCCTTTTCGTGTATCTGAATAAAACACAGTTTGGGGGAAAGGGAAAAAAAATTTTTTTCCCCCCAAGCACGAGGATTGGATTACACTTGGGAAAACACCTGATGCATTACTGAAAAGGGAAAGGGGGGATCCTTGCTGTCTTAAGGGCCGGCATTTTTCCCTTTCTGACTGAAAAATGTTCGGTTTTGGGGGTTTTTTTCCAGAAAACACTTTCCCCAGCATTAATTGATGTGGCCCATAGCCACCCCCGAGGGGCCCCACTGACTCAATGGTTTAACCCAAGCGGCCACCTGCTTTAAAAAATTTTTTTCCCCCCCATGAACCGGGGAATATCATTTTTACGTTTGGGGTTTATAAAATGGCAAATTCAATCCCGGCAACCTAAAGTGTAAAATAACTTTTTAAAAAGACGGTTTACTGTAACTTGGGGGGGTTTTCCTTTTTTTTTAACCCTTTTAGGGTTCCGGGGCCCCCTATACGTTTGGCCCTGTTTCGGGGGATCTATACGCTTAAATTTTGGGCCCCCAAAACAAAAGGGGAAAGCGGGGGCCCATTGAGAGAATGGGTCTTTTTTCAAAATATAAAAAATCGGGCAGCCAGTGGGGATTGGGAACCCCCTTTTAGTGCCTTGTTCACAGCCTGCTAAGAATTATCTGATCCCTTCCATCGGGGGCTGTTTTTTCCCCAAAATTATCTCTTTTTTTAATATATCTTCCATTCTATAAAAAAAACCGAAAACAAGAATAAACCAAAAAAACTTTTAAAAATAGACTGTAAAGTCGTTTTTTTTAAACCAAAAAAACATGGAGTTTTTTTTTCCCCATTACGACCCTGGGTGCGGGGTTTTTTATGGCACACTGACTGCAAAACCTTTTTTTTCACATCTAGGCCACCCAGCCTGTTTCCATTTGATTTGAGGGCTTAGAATTTAGCCATTATACGTTTAAAAACCAAAAAAAATAATAATAATAAAAATTTTTTAAAATTTTATATGGGGATAAAATTTTTTAAAATAATTAATAGATTTTTTTTGTTATTAATGATGTACTAAAGCCCTTTGGGGTGCATTATGGATTCTTAGGGCTAAATTTAACCCATGGAAAGTTTGGGGTTTTTTTAATTTTTAAAAAAAAAAGTTGCATATCTAAATTATAAAGTTTAAAAATAAGGAACATATTTATTTAAATTTAGCAAGCAACTAATTGATGAGAAACAATTTCAATTTAAATTTAAATTTCAGTTATTTACGTTCATTAAATGTAAAGTTGTGGAAATAATTACAAATATTAAATTCATAACAGGTTTTTTTTTCAATTGATTATCAGGGGTTTTTTTTTTTAAATTTATTAATAAAATAATTAAAAATAATAATAATAATAATAATAATAATAATAATAATAATAATAATAATAAAAATTTATTTTTTTGGGAAAAAAAACAAAGAATTACATTTGGTTTTTTAGATTACATGAGGGGTTTTCCCAAAAAAACCCAATATGAGGGATTTTGGGGGACTTAAATTAACTTAAAAATAAATTGTAAGAATTTTTGTAGATAGTTTTAAATGAGTATAGGTGAGTATTTTTAGAAAAATTTAACATAGTTTAGAATGACATTTTTTTTAAAATATTTTGTACTTTTTTCTTTTTATAAAAAATTAAATCAGATTAAACAAATTAAATATAATAATAAATAAAAAAAGATTTGATAATTTATAAAAAAGTAAAGGAAATAAATTATAAAAAAATTTAATATAAAACATATCAAACACTGTAGAATTTATTTTGGGAATGCAACTAATTGAGGGGGATAACAATTTAAAACAATTAATTGCATTGC
>WNWK01038886.1:0-17710 GCA_009830355.1 Cherax destructor
ATAACATTTTAATTAAAAAATATGTTAATAAATGCATAAAAGCAAATTTTCAACAATATGTAAAGGACGTACAAGAATGGTATACAACCTACAAGATGAACATTAGACACATTTCAACATCTGCGTATCTTTATTGTAACGTTTCCCCCCCCCGGGTTTTTATAATACAAATTCCCGGACATAACTGGAAAGAGATGTGAAGGAAAGGTGGGGATATTGCAGTTAGGAGGGAAACTCAGCTATAATGTGGGCAAACTCCGCCAAGACGGTGAAGGAGTGATGGGAAAGGTTTCTTCTTTTTCGGGTCACCATATCTTTTTGGGAGACCCAGTGTTTTATGGGCTTGGGAAAGCCCACTTTCATTTTCCACCTGTCTGCTTGTACCACTGTCACACAGCGCTTGGGGGGAAAGGGGGGTATTTTTTTTGATCCCAAAGGGAAAGGGAAAGGGGAGCGCCCCATGATATAAAGCTTGGAGAGGGGTTATTCTTTAGTCTGACATGTGTTCAACCCCAAATGGGACTGGTAAAAAGGGACACTGTGTGGTTCACATGTGTTAACCACACAGTGGGACTGGTAAAAGGGTACACTGTGTGGTTCACTGTTCAACCACACAGTGGGACTGGTAACAAGTGGTTTCCTGTTGTGGGTTCAAACATGTGGGTTCCTTTTTAAACCCCACAGTGGGGCTGGTAAAAGGGAATTTTTGGTTCAATTTTTCAGCCACACAGTGGGACTGGTAACAAGGGTACACTGTGGGTTCACATGTGTTAGCCACACAGTGGGACTGGTAACAAGGGTACACTGGGGTTCCCTGTTTCAGCCACACAGTGGGACTGGGCGAGGGGTACACTGTGTGGTTCAAATGTGTTCACCACAGTGGGGCTGGTAACAAGGGCTACCTGTGTGGTTCACGTGTTCAGCCACACAGTGGGACTGGTAACGAGGGGACATGTGTGGTTAAAAGTGTTCAGCCACACAGTGGGACTGGTAAGGGGGGTACACTGTGTGGTTCAAATGTGTTCAGCCACACAGTGGGACTGGTAACGGGGGGTACACTGTGGGGTTAAAAATTAAACCAACCAGTGGACGGGGTAAGAAGGAAAAAAGTTTGGGTCAAAACATTTCAAAAAATTTCTGCGAGTAAAAACTGTGAAAATTTTGAGGTATCTTTTAAAATTTAACCTGAGGTAGGCCATGTGTAACACTGAGGTATCATTGTTGAAATTTTAACACTGAGGTATCATTGTGCACATGTGTAACACTGGGGTATCATTTTGAAATGGGGGTAACACTGGAGGGGTATCATTGTTCACATTTTAACACTGAGGTATCATTGTTCACATGTAACCTTTGAGGTATTTGTTGCACATGTGTAACACTGAGGTATCATTTTGCACATGTGAAAATGAGGTATCATTGTTGCACATGTGTAACACTGGGGTATCATTGTTGCACATGTGTAACACTGGGTATTTTTTAAATGTTCACAGGTTAACACTGAAAGGGTATCAGTGTTGTACATGTGTAACTTGAGGTATCAGTGTTGCACATGGTAACACTGAGGTATCAGTGTTGTATTTAACACTGAGGTATCAGGTTGTACATTGTAACATTGAGGTATCAGTGTTGTACAGGTGTAACACTGAGGTATCAGTGTTGCACATTTTAACACTGGGGGTATCATTGTTGCACATGTGTAACACTGAGGTATCAGTGTTGTACATGTGTAACACTGAGGTATCAGTGTTGTACATTTGTTAACACTGAGGAAATTTTTTTTAATGTGTAACACTGAGGATCATTGTGCACATTTTAACACTGGGTATCAGTGTTGCACATTTTAACACTGGGGTATCAGTGTTGTACATTTGTTAACACTGAGGTATCAATGTTGTACATGTGTTAACACTGAGGTATTTGTGTTGCACATTTTAACACTGGGGTATCATTGTTGCACATTTTAACACTGAATATGTGAAATGTGTAACACTGAGGTATATTTTTGCACATGTGTAACACAGGTATCAGTGTTGTACATGTGTAATTGAGGTACAGTGTTGTACATGTAAACTGGGGTATCAGTTTTTCATTTTAACACTGAGGTATCAGTGTTGAAATGTGAAACACATATCAGTGTTGTACATGTGTTAACACTAAATATCAGTTTTGTACATTTTCCTGCTCATCAACTTGTAATTTTGTACATCATTTGTAATATGATCATTTAATGTTTCCTTATTACGACACAATATTTTATGGGACAGGAATGTGTTCACTTTGGGCACCATTTTTTAGAACGTTCCGTTCCCTTGAACTTTTCTTTTTTTAAAGTGTTCAAAAATTTCCAAATAAAGGGTGTTGTGAAAACATTCGTGTTCTTAATAAAGGTGTTGTGACAGCATTCGTGTTCTTAATGAAAGTGTTGTGACAGCATTCGTGTTCTTAATAAAGGTGTTGTGAAAACATTCGTGTTCTTAATAAAAGTGTTGTGACAGCATTCGTGTTCTTAATAAAGGGTGTTGTGACACATTCGTGTTCTTAATAAAGTGTTGTGACAGCATTCGTGTTCTTAATAAAGGGTTGTGACGCATTCGTGTTCTTAATGAAAGTGTTGTGACAGCATTCGTGTTCTTAATAAAGGCGTTGTGACAGCATTCGTGTTCTTAATGAAAGTGTTGGACAGCATTCGTGTTCTTAATGAAGGTGTTGTATAGCATTCGTGTTCTTAATATTGGCGTTGTGCATTTGTGTTCTTAATAAAGGTGTTGTGACAGCATTCATTTTCTGAATAAATGTGTTGTGACAGCATTCGTGTTCATTGCCTCAAATTATCTGCAGTTAGCGTCTTACTACAGTGTTTTAATTTTGGTGAGTGGTTCTTGACACTCAACCTCTGGTTGGACACCAAAAGTCCGAATTGTGGTCGAGACCCCAATGGAAATAAGTCACATTGTCTGATTTTTTTTTTTTTTTGGGGGTTATCCTAGGTAACGTACACTATGTGTGATAATTGTACTTATTTTACCTGTGCCTAAATAAACTTACTGCATGTCTACGTCCTGCGACGTTTCGCTTAATGTTGACCTCCATTAAGCCATGACTTTATAGCGCTGTACACTGAGAGCTCCTCGATGGAGGTGTTTTGATGCCGGTGAGGGGGTCTTGGTCCGAGGAATTTGGGTCTATCCTATCTTTTTTTTGCATCCAACTTGACTGCCTCCCATTTCCCAAGCGCTGTATGACCTTCACGGGTTTAGCGCTTATCCTATGAATATAAATAGTGGGCAACTTATGCTCATCTTGCATTAAATACGTACCTAGAAGTTAGTCAGCCGTTTTGCGTTGCATCCTGGGGATAGGAGACCGAAGGACTCCGATGAAAATAAGTCACACTCATTTGCTCTTAGTTATCCTGGCATACTAACCCACCTCCTTCCTCTCTCCGGTTAATAAACCAATAAAATTATTTTCTCGCTGTGTTGTAAATGCGTTGAATAAAGAAGTCACAGGATAACATCCATGTAATCCACACTGTATTGAGACTTTTCCAATAGACTGGACACGGCTGACGGGAGGTGTTCAACTGGATGACCCACTCAATTGTGTTGTTGGCCCAATGGCAGAGGGCGAGGCAAAAGCAACTGGTGACTGGTGCTGGGGACAGTGGTGTGTATGACCAACAATTATAAGGTTGAGTAGCCTTTGGACTTGTGGTTGGTTGCTTAATTGGGTTTTAAAGCCTGTTGACACACAAGAGTCATTAAGGCTGCATTTAACCTGTTCACCACCAGTACTTTCAATCTCAGATATGGGCGTACTGGGATTAAAGTAAATTATAAATGCATATATACTGAGATACATACCCGTGTGCTCTCAGTGCACACACATCAAAAAGCATATACTTATAGAATATATACAAAGTGGCCCTATCAATTCCGACTGCAAAAACGGTGTTTCAGGGTGATTATGCCGTATAAAAAAAGCTTGTATTTGGTATGTCCTAAAGGTCTACTGTGTTTTTCCTCTCAAAATGCCTTATTATGCAATGTAAATGTAAAATATTTCGTGTCTTGTTAATGTACAGTTTCGATAATAAAATATTTTAATTAAGTATCTTGTAAGAGGTTGCCTCATTTTTCTTCCTCCATCGTTCGCTTATATTTTGCTCCTAACTCGGGAAAACCTCCACTCAGCTTCAAAATTTAAACGTATGTATACGGTTACTAGGACCAAATTACCGAAACAATTGGATGGTCAGTTGCTCTATGAGGGAAAGTTGTTGAAGCCATTCCCAGCATCCTAGAACGGCTCGGATACATCCAAAACTCTCAGTGGCGTAGCTCAAACGTTCAAAAAAGGCGCCTCTTAATTCGACGATGGAGAGTGATTTAAGTGTGTAGGGGCAGATTTGACCATTTTATGTGTAAAATAGTAAGAAATTTTTATTTCCGTTAAATCACATTAATTAAGTTTCAATTTACCTCTTCTGGACGGTTGATGCATCTTAGTACTAGGATAGTACCCATTAAGTTTTGTTTGGTTCAGGCAAATTTGTTGATGTAACCTAATTAAAACAAAAACTTGGACTCGTCAAAATCCATGCCATAACTGGAAATAAGTCACTCTGTCTGATTTTTTTGGGTTATCCTAGGTTCTCTACACATATGCTGCTATGTTGATAATGTATGTAAATGTATTTGTGTATACCTGAATAAACTTACTTATTTACTTACTAATGACTCATCTGTTTGGCTTCAAATTTCACCACTGGTGTTGTTTCGAACACAAGGCTCACGCTCCTACTGGGTGACGTAAGTCACAATGTGTTACGTTTATTTAAGTACCAGTGAAATTCATTTGTATTCAATTACTAAAGAATGCTTCTTTTGATCGGCTTCAAAATATTATCTAGATGTACGTATTTCAGTGGCAGCACGATCCGAAAAAGATACCCCGGTATTCCATAAGCCCAGCCTTCTCTACCTCAGTACAGGCAAAAGGAATAGTGGAGGGTGGTCAGAAAATTGCAATGCAGCAAAACATAAAAATATGTATACATGTGTTTTATGTTATGCATGAATTTCTGTACGTATGTGCACTTTCATATGAATGTATACATGTGTGTATGTGTACACATAAACACAAATACAGACACAACTGCCTGAAGGTGGCAGCCTTGGACCAAAACGTCTAGCCTCTAGCGTTAGCTGGGCATCAGGGTATTGGACCAGTATGGTACGGTGAATAGAGCACAGCGTACCTTGTTCCAAGGTTCGTAGGTTCAGTTTCGTTCGACCTGAGATTAGTGTTTTTTTTATATATATATATATATATATATATATATAAAATATATATATATATATATATATATATATATATATATAAGCTAAGATTTTTCATTGATGATACAGAGGTGCCGGAGTATACAATTCATGAGGTTTGTTTGAACATTGCAAATACAGATGTGTTTGTCAAAATTACATTACACGAATGCATTCACCCAAGACACTGTCATTGAAAACGTTTCGGTCCTTGGACCTTGTATTTGAAGTGATCAAGGTCCAAGTGCCAAACTCCCAGTTAAGGTGTCCAAGTGAATGTATTCATCTAAATTTCATGTGTTGTTAGCAATCATTACTATACATTTTAATGCCTTGAAGTCTTGATGATTCCCCTCCCAGGGTCGTCCATCCAAACTGCTTTTAAAGTTTGAGGGTCTGTAAAAGCATAACTAAAATCAACTTTCCATGTCCTAGATATATCACCCAGATTCTTTCTCTGTTCCTTTAGCCTCCATATTTTTATGCAGCAATTCAAGCTTTGCTAGATTAATGTACACATGCTGTGTTTTGCCCCACCAGGAGTTTGTCAAGCGAACACAATGTATGGACACAAAGTATAATAAAGGGAGTCTAGAAGGAAGGGCATTTCCAAACTAAACTTGAATTGCTGCATAAAAGCATTTTTTTTAACATATCAGTTGTTTCCCACCAAGGGAGGGTGACCCAAAAAGAAGAAACCCTTTCATGATTATTCATTCCATCACTGTCTTGCCAGAGGCGCGCTTACACTACAGTTGTAAAACTGCAACATCAACACCCTCCTTCAGAGTGCAGGCACTGTACTTCCCACCTCCACCACTAAGTCTGTCTTCCGGTTTCCCCGAATCCCTTCATAAATGTTACATTGCTCACACTCCAACAGCATGTCAAGTCACCCAAAAAAATTTGTCTCCATTCGCTCATATCTAACGCGCTCACGCACGCTTGCTGGAAGTCCAAGCCCCTCTCACACAAAACCTTCTTTAACCCTCCCTCCAACCTTTCCTCAGCCACCTGGATAATACTTTTAGCAACCCCGCACCTCCTCCTAATTTCCAAACTACAGATTCTCTGCATTATATTCACACCACATGCCTTTAGCACGACATCTCCACTGCCTCCAGCCTTCTTCCTGTTGCAACATTCACCACAAATGGTTCACACCCATATAAGAGCAGTTTTAAAGGCTAAAAGAACAAACACTAAATTTGTCTGGGTGCAATTTCTAGGATATGAAAAGTAGATTTTTTGGTGTCTTATTCAGACCCTTAACTTAGATAGCAGCTCCTCTTCACCTGACCTAAATTTTCCATAGATTATGTTAAAACCAATTTATCGACATCATCCCTGTTTATCTAATTCATATTTCCATTCATATTGCTGTTTTCAAGCTCACCAATTTACATCATAAATCATAACCACTACAAACATTATAACAAATTATCTTACAAAAAAAATCAATCATAATCAAAATGGCAGAATGGATAATGAGAACCTTCAAAACTAGGGATGCCAAGCCCATGATGACACTGTTCAGGTCGCTTGTTCTATCTAGGCTGGAATATTGCTGCACACTAACAGCACCTTTCAAGGCAGGTGAAATTGTTGACCTAGAAAATGTACAGAGAACCTTCACGGCACACATAACTGCGATAAAACACCTCAGTTACTGGGAACGCTTGAAGTTCCTAAACCTGTACTCCCTGGAACGCAGGCGGGAGAGATACATTATTATATACACTTGGAAAATCCTAGAGGGATTAGTACCAAACTTGCACACGAAAATCACTCCCTATGAAAGCAAAAGACTCGGCAGACGATGTAACATCCCCCAATGAAAGCAGGGGTGCCACTAGCACGATAAGAGACAACACAATAAGTATCAGGGGCCCGAGACTGTTCAACTGCCTTCCAGCATACATAAGGGGATTACCAATAGACCCCTGGCTGTCTTTAAGCAGGCGCTGGACAGGCACCTAAAGTCCGTACCTGACCAGCCGGGCTGTGGTTCGACGTCAGGTTGTGTGCGGCCAGCAGTAACAGCCTGGTTGATCAGACCCTGATCCACCATGAGGCCTGGGCACAGACCGGCCGCGGGGGCGTTGACCCCCGAAATCCTCTCCCGGTATAAAACAGACTGTTAATGTCAGAGATTGTAAACTTTAACATTCAAGTAAACCCATTTAATCTTATAAATGTTTGCAGTTGTAAATTAATTTTAATACTGCCCGAAATGCTCTGCAGAACCAGGGCTTTCTATAATGCCAAAAATGTCAACTTTATAGAAATAAAGATTATTATTTTTATTATTTTTATTTCTATTGAAGCTTCAGGGTACGAAAATTTGGTAATATTGGGAAAAACTTTGGTTTCAGCCATGTTGATTGGAAATCTGGAGTCTAACGACTAACTAGAAGTTGTTCAGAATTGTTTTTAAAGGAATAAAAAGGCACAATACCGTGATTGGAACAATACACAAATAAGACTAGTTAATGGTCCAAGTCAGACTGAAACGTTGTCATATGTTTCATTTTCTTATGTGCTAGTTATTTGTGCTTTTAAAAGACATATGTGACAGACCCGGCGAGAGGTAACAATAGTTGGGACCCAGTTTTGGCAAAATAGGAAACCCTTTCGAGCTTTCGGACATAGTGCCACCCCATCCCTTTTCCCACAACATGAAACATCTTCAACTCCTGAATGTGGCACCTGGTAGGCACGTACAACTTCCCAAGTCCTGTAACTTTTTTTCACTTGAAGCTTCCTTGACTGAAGTAGCTAATGCTGCTACCCCTGCCCTAGATAAATGTACCACATTTCTGGCATTCATGTCATTCTTGTAGAAGAGATCCCTGCCGTCAGTTTCCTTCCAATGCTTGACTTAAGGCGATTATTTGTATCGGAAAAGAAACACTTCATAGTCAATCTGTAGTCTTCACCTTAAGCACAATATAGTGCAGTACTGTATATACATATATATGTCGTACCGAATAGGTAAAACTTGCGATTTTGGCTTAAATAGAAACGCTCTTCTTGCAAATAAGGCAAGCGAAAATTTGTGTATGCCATAATTTCGCAAAAATCATTCTGAATCTAACGAAAAAAATATATTTCATTGTGTTTGTTTATTATTAAATTATTGTAAACTTATCTAAAATATATTTAGTTGGATTAGGCTAAATTAAATTGCGCTTGTTATAATAAGGTTAGGTAAGTTTTCTAAGGTTCTTTTGGTACAAAATTATTAATTTTTACATTAACATAATTGAAAAAAATATATCTTTAAACGTATAAGAGAAAACTTTAGAAATGACTTATTTTTAAATGAGCTCTTGCTAATTGAGCAATTTTACCTATTCGGCACTACATATATATTCTTATTGCATTACAACTTAGTTGACCATAAGTCAAGTTAATGATTTTTACGAAATTAATCCAAGATCAAACATGACTACAGTATGTTGTTTTCAGGTTCATTTCATAACTCTAATATTAACTTGTCATGTGGTCCAGCTAGATTGATGCAACAATTGTAAATTAATATGCAAATCTGACTAACTGTAGGAATGTTGCCCAAGATTATGAGTCCTGATCTGACTGGTCTGGTGGGTTTTAAATGGTAATCTCTTGTAAAATGAACCTCACCTTAAAAAAGAACTTTTTATCATTGTAAGAATACTATGGTATATGTTTCATCAACTTATTCTTACAACCAGGACGTTGTCGCCCGCATTGACGTTTGTTACTTTTTGCCCCTCTTCCTCTGCAAAAATTTAGTAGTTGTTGTTTTAGGTTAGGTTATTTTATATAAAATTTAAATTATATTCATTTTTAACCGACAATAAAGAGATAACATTAACGGGCTGCTTACGTCTGTCAGGGTGGTAGATATCGTAGTTCCTTAGAGCGTTGGTATCTCCAGCACGTTAAGTTGGAGGATGGGTTGTCTTCATACTGTATTGTACAGTGCTAGATGATGCCAGGCTGATGGTCACACTACCTGAATATTATAGTACTTTTTAAAGGGTGAAGGACTTATTACCTCATATCTACCTCTCCACTGATTTTGCTGCCTCCCATGTTTAAGTCACCTCTGTATTCGACTGAAGCCCTGCTCAATAGCGAAACGTTTTGACGATAAGGATAGCCAAGTGCTGCATCTGTGTCTTACTCATCTACTTGTCGGTATTGTATAACATTAATATAACGATTTCGCTGTATAGATGGTTACTCCTGGCTACGAGACTCTAGCAGACGGAGGATCAAGCATCCATCATTCTCCCCGTCCTGAATAAACCACACGTGGCTAGCACTCCACATAAATAAAATTTGTAAAGTGTGTATATAATGGGGTTAACGTAAAGTGTGTTTATAATGGGGTTAGTGTAAAGTTCTTATAATGGTGTTAATGTAAAGTGTTTATAATGAGGTACCATCTCTCAGTCATTTGTGAGAACCCATAGCGTAGTAAACACAGAGAACTTTCAGGTAAAAACTGATTTTTTTTTTCCTTTTTCCTTTTAGTGGTTCGTTTATAAATTTATTTGGTCCCCCTTTTACTTACCCTTACCTCTGCACCCCCTACCCCTCACTCCTAGCATTTGTACATTCCTACTTTCACATATCCCTTTCCGCAACGCTGTATAACCCTTGCGAGTTTAGCGCTTAATTTTTTGTATTATTATGTTGGATAGTGCTGGAATGCCCATTGCATTACGCATAAAAAAGGGTGTGCTTGTCAATATTTACGTTTCAAAACTCCATCTGTTTGTGAGGGTGTTGAAGGCTAGCTCTTGGGTCCAGCTTTTTTTCATATGAACAAAAAATAGGTTTATTTTGGGGTTTAACCTTCCAAAAAATATATATATATATATATATATATATATATATATATATATATATATATATATATATATATATATATATATATATATATATATATATATATATATATATATATATATATATATATATATATATGTATAATTTTATGCTCACTTATACAGTTTAATTTAGAGAAAGTCGAAATGTTATGCAATTAAATACTTGCCCAGTGGAAATGCTTAGCTGAGATAGTTTAAATATTAATTTTCTTCTTATGTTTTTATGAGAGAATATGTAATGAGATGAGTCATGAGTGAAGCATGTTAACACGATGAGATGAGTCATGAGTAAAGCATGTTAACACGATGAGATGAGTCATGAGTAAAGCATGTTAACACGATGAGATGAGTCATGAGTGAAGCATGTTAACACAATGAGATGAGTCATGAGTAAAGCATGTTAACACAATGAGATGGGTCATGGTAAAGCATGTTAACACAATGAGATGAGTCATGAGTGAAGCATGTTAACACGATGAGATGAGTCATGAGTGCAGCATGTTAACACAATGAGATGAGTCATGAGTAAAGCATGTTAACACAATGAGATGAGTCATGAGTGAAGCATGTTAACACGATGAGATGAGTCATAGTGAAGCATGTTAACACAATGAGATGAGTCATGAGTAAAGCATGTTAACACAATGAGATGAGTCATGAGTGAAGCATGTTAACACGATGAGATGAGTCATGAGTGAAGCATGTTAACACGATGAGATGAGTCATGAGTAAAGCATGTTAACACGATGAGATGAGTCATGAGTGCAGCATGTTAACACAATGAGATGAGTCATGAGTGAAGCATGTTAACACAATGAGATGAGTCATGAGTAAAGCATGTTAACACAATGAGATGAGTCATGAGTGAAGCATGTTAACACAATGAGATGAGTCATGAGTAAAGCATGTTAACACGATGAGATGAGTCATGAGTGCAGCATGTTAACACGATGAGATGAGTCATGAGTGAAGCATGTTAACACGATGAGATGAGTCATGAGTACAGCATGTTAACATGATGAGATGAGTCATGAGTGAAGCATGTTAACACGATGAGATGAGTCATGAGTGAAGCATGTTAACACGATGAGATGAGTCATGAATGAAGCATGTTAACACGATGAGATGGTAACTCATAAGGATGGCAGAGAAAGTATAGGAGTCCAGCCACTCAACAAATCACCTCATTTATACTATTCAAGGAAAAGCGCTAACCCCGTAGAAGGAAAGAGAGGAGGTAAATTTCCCTTTGGGATCAAGAACCCCTCACCTGCATCAAGGAAAGGAAACATATAGAGTAGTATTG
Source organism: Cherax destructor (assembly GCA_009830355.1). Classification (NCBI taxonomy): domain Eukaryota; kingdom Metazoa; phylum Arthropoda; class Malacostraca; order Decapoda; family Parastacidae; genus Cherax; species Cherax destructor. The sequence goes on from WNWK01038886.1 coordinate 11,514, forward strand.
ACAAAATCACATATCACTTAGCTACTTGATTATATGAACTAATACTATTATACTTCATTAAGCAATCTTAAATGAATTATATATATTTTGCGTGTTGAGTCTACTGAGCGCATTGCAAGGGCATTATAGAGCCACTGTAAGTCTATGTTGTGTGATTGTTCTTGTGTTTTTGGTAAGTGATGATGTAACTCAGCTTCTAGTTCCTCTATATTAGTTACGTAAGTTCGAATGTATATATATATAAGACTTTGCATATATATTCAACATCGAGACTTCGGTAGGAAGTATTGCTCTATATTTTATTAAGTAATTTATTTCCTTGTGATTGGTCGGGGTTATGCGCGCGAAAAATTCAACTGATATACCAATCAGAAAAGATAAATTGTTCATATATTTATTATGCTTATATTAATTACTTTATTTATTAATGCAATTTATTAATAATGTATTTATTTATGTTATTTTATTCATCTCTATAAAATCACGTGACAAGCAATGGTAGGAACGCCAGTTCGTTGCTCTTCAGTTCTTTTTTTTGGAAGAGGAAGCGAGACTCCTCGCTTGCAATTGCCACACAATATCCTAGTTTATGGGATACGCAGTGTATGTTTGCCCTCTAAGGAAATGACGAGGTGCAGTAAACTCTGCTCTACACATCTCTTATAATAAGACACATGCTGCACATTTTACCGAGTAAGTAGTGTGCAATGTTCCCTAAGTTTGTATGTTGCGATGTGTTCCGTCTTGCAACCCACCTCAAGTTAGCTCCTAACCAAAACATTGCAACCGATATTGATTTTAATGTACCTTATGCCTCATTTTTACGATTAATCAACTATAGAAGTAATAGGAAATGCATAAGGGTCATAAACAAAAAGCTTTTAATTTTGAGAGTTGTTTGTATGGTGTTGTTAGTAGAGATTTTGTGTTGACTGTCTAGACTGTAGGATGATAGGCCCATGACGTCAGAGGCCTCATCTTTGTGTGTGTACTAGGTGGTGGGGGTGTTGGAGGTGTGGGGTGTGGTGCTTATATACCATGCTGCCTGTGGCCACCATAGTGGTGTGGCCCGCTGCTGGTGCTGCCGGTAAGTTATCACACTGGCCACGCTGCCCACACTAAAATACTGCCATTCAAGTGGCGCCGCCACAGCCACCCCCCCCGGGGTTGACCCATCAACCCGCTAAAACTAACACATCATCTGCCTACTTGTCTAAGGCACCTATAACTCTTATAGGTTGATGACATTGAGTGATTGGGTTGTTAATGCCAGCTATGACACCTATATGATGAATGAGAGAAGGTGAGGCTCGCTGAGTGGCCGTGTTGACACTAGCGAGGGCGGCCCCAAACCTCCCCAGCCTACAAAAATATGAACATGTTAAAAAGGGGGGTCCATTTGCAGGGGATTTTGCAACGTTTTGCATGGGATGGGTGGGGTAAGGGTTAGTTCTTAACTGCTTGTGATGGTGGAAAGACAGCAAGATATAAAGGGGCCTGGCCCGGCCTTGGACACTCACGCGTGAGTACATCCTTGCAACCTTGCACACACCGACATTTATCATATGCAACTAGGTGTCATATTCTCCGCTTACTCATTACTATCAGAACCACTAGACCAGATAATTGTACAGATATAATTTATCATGTTTTGGACAAATCATTGTCAACTAGGCTTAGGCCTAAGAAAAGATGTGCACATCGGATTATAGTTCAATCCTTAGTACAGTTTGTGATTTAGGTATTACATATACAGATGTATTTTACTACATATTAGTAATTGATACTGTGCATTGTATAATTACATATTACAGTCATTACAGGTATGAAAAGTGACATATTATGATGACTTAACCTAGGATATTTTCACAATCCATCAAAAGGAATTAAATCCATGAAGTTTACTGACAGTTCATTATGCCTTCATGATAATTGTGCCAATTATCTAATATTGATTAAACAATTAAAAAATTAAATTTGAAATGCATGTCAGGCTTAAATCTGAAGAGCTAAAATTAAAGAAGTTTTTATTTTGGTTATGTGCTTTAAAGGTAAAGTTGTTCTACAGAACATAATTGCAAAACTTGGACACTTTATTGTTATACCTGTGTCTTGTGGGTTTTTTTTAGCATTGCTGGGTCTTAGGTTAGAATGACACTTAGGTTAGAATGTGAATATGGGGTAAGGATTAGTAAACCATGATAACTCATGGTCCATGCAAGATTCTTTCATTCCCTCCCAGAATGTGACCCACAACAGTCGACTTCCAGGGTATCTATTTACTGCTAGGTAATGGGGCAGCAAATGTTAGAAAACTTGCCTGTATATCCCTCCTCATCCAGGATTCAACCTGGGTCCTCTTGGATGTGAACCAAGCTTGCTAATCTGCACCAAGGTACCTGCTTTCCTCTAGTGCATTTTAAATAAATTTCTTAATCATGGCAAAATAAGTATGAAACTGCTATATGAAGAAGACTTTATCAAGACATTTAACCCTAGAGGCTTAATAACCCAGGATAACCCAAAAGCCAAGTAGTTTAGCTTCTTTCCATTGGAGGTCCTTAGGTATTCCTGGGGAAGCAACACTATAGTAGACTAACTCCAAGGAATCTGTTTACTGATAAGTAAACAAGAGTTGCAGGTTTTAGTTTCACCTAACAAGTACACCAATAATAAATGGGCATAATATAATATTCATTTTAAGCTGAATCAAGTACAGTGGTACCTCTGTTAACATATTTTTCATTCCAGAATGCTGTTCAAGTGTCATTACCAAACAATTTATCCCCATACGGAAAATGTAAAATAGACTAGTCCTTTTTTGACCCCCAAAATACACTTGCAAAAGCATTTAAAAATAAACTTGCATAAAGGGCGAGTTTGGGGACCATCGTTAACCGGGGACCACTTATATTCATTTATGTCATATCTAATAGTATATCATGACTTGAAATCCTTTTTACTTTTCTTAGAAATCAGTGCTGTAGTAGGTATTGCAATTTTATATCTGGAAATAGTTAAATTTACTTTTTTGGGTAAGTACTTTTGTAACATCCATATGAGAGCAGTTATCCAGGTAGCAGGTTCAGTTACTTGTTAAAATATAACCTTGAGTTATCTAGAGCATATTTTATGTTATGTTAGGTTAGTGTTTGCTGATACTTGTGCTAAATATATAGAGGGGAAAATTCATGCCAATAGGAAAATGTCAGAGATGCTTCTTTACAATTCGATGACTTAAAAGAGTCAGTGAGATTGTTTTGCATTCACAATTAGTTAGCTTACGTATAAGAAAACATATAGCGAAGTAACATTCTTGAATTTAATACCATATTCAAAATTGTGAAATGTAATGTAAATAACATGGGAAAAAACAGGGTTACTTTCCACAGACCTCCAAAAGGCAGATTTATAAGTTTGTCCCAAATACTAATACGTTTTTGATACCTTAGATTGTAGATGTTGCTTGTTGATCTAGAAATGTTTGAAAGGGTTAATGTTGCCCTACTAGGCCTAGTTGGATGTGGTGGGGTTTAGACAGTAGGTTTAACCTGGGATAACTCAACATAGTCAAACAGTGTGACTATTTACAAATAAAAGTTATTAAAGCTATTTTCTAGCCTTAAATTTTGTTGATATTATAGATTATTTGTTGATCTTGAAAGGCAAAGTGTGTTGAGAGTTAATTTGCCCATGTACAATATCTATACAAACATCTAGCAGGCAGTATTAGCTATGACCACCATTACCTATGAGAGTGGCTTGGTTGCAATGCTCTCGCCTCACACCCTGAGTGTTTTTGTACAATCCCTTTCATGGGTGGAAACGGATGTTACCTTACACCAGTCCCTGTTCACCTAGCAATAAGTAGGAACCTGGGTGTTAGTCGACTGATGTGGGTCGCACCCTGGGGGACAAGATTGAAGAATCCAAATGGAAATAAGACAGTCCTCCATGAAGCACTGCCTTATTTGGTTATGCTGGGTGGCTAACCCTCTAGGTTTAAAAAATCTGAACAAATCTCGTCTTATTTTTCTAAGAGTCCCCAGGTATTCAGTAATGCACTCAGCTGTTTTTTCCCCTGCATTGTTTTATACAGCTGATGATAATGTATCATTACTTGTTTCAGAACTTGCTTCAGGGTTTTTTTTTTTTTAGTCAGAAAATCTGCAACTTTACCAACGGTATGAATTGTCTCACGTCTTAGTGTTAACTGTTTAGGTTCAGGTTCTTCTCCTTCATCCTCTTCTGTTATCTGCTGCCTTTCTATCTAAGAATTGAGTTCTTACAACAGTTCCTCAGCAGTTTATTTTTTTTGTCATTTCTAAGAGTTCATTCATGTCTTCTGGTTGCATATCTTCAAAGCCTTGTCTGGTACTCTCCTTGCCAGATCAGCATTTCCTGGATCTGACACACAATCAAATGCAAAGTCAGTACTGGAGAAACCGGGGATATGTACACCAGGGGCCATACCAGGTAGTACATCACCAATGGTACTAACGAAACACAAAGCAAAACAAAACATCCAAAATGGTAATTCCTGCTTTATATTTGCAAATATTCAGGGTCTGAAATCAAGTAAAAAAATGACAAAGTTTGTTATGTCAGTGGGCTTCTATCAGAATCAAATTCCATGTTTGGGGCTTTACAGAAACACTTACAAGGGATGTTTTGGAAAGAGAGATAAAGATAGAAAACTATAACATGTATAGATGTGATAGAATCAATAGGTCACAGGGGGAGTAGGACTCTATGAAAAAAGATACTTTCTATTGCACAGAAGTGCTGAACTCTTCGAATGATATAGCAGAAATCCTAGGCATTAAAGCTGAAAATAGGAATTTGGTAATTATCCTAGTATATAAACCACCATCAGCAACTGCTGAGGAATTCCAAAATCAGTTAAGGAAGATAGATAGCTATCTAGATAGGCTAGAAAATCCCACACTAAATATTTTACTCCTTGGTGATTTTAATCTCCCTCATGTAAAACGGAAGATGGTGCAATGCAATGTTATACCAGAAATATCCCCGTGAAGCACCCTGGCTCAACAGGCACATACCGGGGAACTAATGAGGTTTTGTGAAAAGTACTCATTGAACCAACAGATAATTGATCCCACTAGAAATGAAAATACCCTGGATTTGATATTCCAAACAACAAGGAAATAATCATAGACATAACAGTTACAAAAACAATGTACAGTGGTACATTGGTTACGAACAGCTCCCAACTCGAACAATTATGTAAGTGTTTTTTTGAAAGTGCTTTTTTAAGTGTATTTTTGGGGGTCTGAAACGAATTAATCTAATTTACATTATTCTTTATGGGAACAAATTTGTTCGGTATTGGCACTCGAACAGCCTTCTGGACAATTGCTTGTAACCCGAGGTACCACTGTACTCTGATCACAACATCATAGAAGTTAAAACGAGTATTAACTCAGGGTTAGGGAACTGCATCACTAATGTTAGAGATGGGATGTTCAGCAAGTTTAATTTTAACAACTATAAATTGGCTGGGGAAAAAAAAAACTAAAGAGCTATCAGACAAATCCTGGGAATCAGACATGAGCCCCCTAAATCCCCATAAGTGCCTAGAGAAGCTGAATACAGAAGCATACAAGGTATGTAGGGAAGCACGTACTATTGAGAAAACCCAGAAGATCAGATATAGAGAGGGGCATAGGAGATGGTACAGAAGAAACGGTTACTGAATGGCTTAAAAACACAAATATGCTGCAACAGAGGAAAGATAGTCTTAGCTGAGAGATCACTGAATTAGAGCAAAAACTTATTAGGTCATGCTTAACAGAAGAAATACAAAGGGAACAAAGGGCCTACAGGATATTGCAAGAAACCCAAAATATTTCTGTTCCTATGCAAAACCGGGGTAAGAACTACCTTTAGAATTGGACCATTATTGAGAGGAGATTCGTATACTGACGATGAACAGGAAATGAGTGAAATTCTAAAAGAATGCCCATGGTGACACTCTTCAAATCGCTAGTGCTCCCTCACTTAGAATATTCCTCAGTGCTGACAGCTCTGTTCAAAGCAGGAGAAATATCAGAGCTGGAACAAATACAAAGATTGTTTACAGCTCACATTCAAATTCAAATGTTTATTTTTTCTGTAAAGATTACAATGTGGGGTTTAAAATTTTTAAAATATTAGTTACAATGTGTGGTGTACAT
>WNWK01038887.1:0-17710 GCA_009830355.1 Cherax destructor
GTGGGGGGGTAGGAGGTGGTGCCCGGGGTGGGGAAGCAGTGGACCATGCGGCACGGGCCGTGGTCAGCTCAGCTCAACAAGGAACCCCCTCACCCCCCCACCAACCCCCACAACCACAACCCCCCTTTCCCCCTGTTATCCAGTACCCACAAGCAGCCCACCTGGGTTGGGGGGCTAAATTTTATTCCAACCCCACGGTGCCCAAGGGAAATCCCCATCTTCCCCATTGGGAAACCCTGAACTGGAATTTTCCAGTTATTTTTGGGAAACCCCCCTGATGGACTTATTATCGGAAAGCAAAAAAAACCCCCAATGGCAAAACATTCTTTCACCCCCACATCTACACCAGTGGAAGGAAAATGTGGCGAGTTATCTTTTTTTCCCCCAAGTTTTATCCCAATGTTATAACAGTAAATCATCTGGTCAACAGCGTTGATTGCCAATTTTAATTTATACCAGTGAATGTTTTTGGCTCTTTACGGATGCCCACTTCTCAGAAAAAAGGTGGAACCGACAGGTTATAAAGTTAAAATGTGTTTTTACTAAAAAGAAATTCAATATTTTTTTTTCCCCCTTTGGAAGCTTGTTTTGTTTTTGATTCTTTTAAAAAGGGTGACTGTCTTCAAAGCATATAAAAAAAGGAAACATTTGGTATAAATTGTTTGTGTTTTGGATTCAAAGGGTCTTGTTTTGGGATTTTTGTCGATAATACATTAAAATACCGGGAAATTTTACGGGGATCTCTTTGATTGGTTGCAATGATGGAACCATATCTTGGCGGGGATATATTATATACTGATAACTGTAAAACCCCCCCTCAGTTTTTTTTGCAGGCATAGATGTGGGAACATTTGTCAAAAAGCATATGCCAGGTTCGATGCATTTTCGTGGGGGGGTGCAGGCGTTTGCTCCCAAAGATATCATGGCATTTGGCAGACAAAAAAATGTACACTTTGTCATCAATTCCCCTAATGAAATGCAAACAGTGGCAGGGAATAGGGCATAAACCCCATTCTAAAACCCTTTGGGGTTTTCCCCCCAATTGTTAGTGGACTTGAATGTATTGGTTTGTGATTTTTTAAAAAAATTTTTTTAAAAGGGGAAAATCTTTTTACATTCGGCATTCTTAATGCTTATAATGTTTATAGTTAAGACCAAAAACAAACCACCAAGGCGAATTTTTTTGTCTGTCATCGGCAAATTCGTAAAAGAACCCCCCTGCAATGAAAAGCCCCAAATTCCCAAACAACTCCCCCCTGAGGCATGGTGAACCTTCCCAACAAAACCTCACCTTGCAAAAAAATAGAAATGTTTGTCTGTCCCCCTACAAAAACCCCCACAAAAAACCTGTTATATGTGAGTAGAATGTGAAACACCACTGTGCATGGAACCTGTTTCAGAGACTTACAGGCTGCAGAACTTCAAAAATGCCCATGACTATATATCTATATACATGATTGAACAATAGAAATAAATATGTGTTATTATAAATATTTGTAAATAAATTGGAAAAAACAAAATAGTGATAACAAATTTATGTCAATATTGTGTAAGAATTAGCGGTGAATATTTGAAAAACAGCACTTATATTGATTCACAGGCCATATTTGAAAAAAAAATTAAAATAGATAAGAAACAAGTTAAAAAAAAAAAAAAAAAAAGATTACCGGCCAACCGGAAGTCACGATTTGCTGTCAGTGGTTCTATTTTGGTCAACTTGAAGCCTCCATATCTCCGTAAGTATTGATCGAAAAAATCTTTTGTTTAGCCATTTAGATTTAAAAAAAAAAACTATCATTTCATAAGATAAAATAATTATATTTTTCCGAATTTTTCGACCCAGGAACAGGGTTTCCGAAAAGGCTGTCGACCCCCAAAGGGTTCCGGGGTCCACTGTTCACATCTGCTCAACAGAAGAGGTTGCAAGTTTCTGTATGAGGCACAAATACGCTCACCCCTTGAGTATGCTCCACTTTTTGGATTCCCTTCTGTCCCCACTGTCTCATCTGTGATTTTATGACAGAAAAGAGAACATAGCAAGATGCTTCATCTTTTGTCAGACCCTGCCTGGACAGATCTGACATTTCAGTAGAGCCTTCAACACCAGAGGATGTGGGTGGCCAGTGTTATGTAAAAGGCCAACACTTAGCTCCACTCTGCACACAGCAAAAAGGAGCTTCCAAAACAAGACAGGCAGCAAACAGCAACTACACTGACTGTATACTTCTCCAGAACATCATCATTTGAGATCATTTATTCCTAAGATGACTGAGTCTGGAACATGTTCTAAGCATAATGACATAAATGAAAAAAAGCTAGTTGACCAAATAAATTGCTGGCCAACAGATGGCACAAATTTCATCCTGTTCCCTATTTGAACTTTTTTTTTTCAACACATCGGCCGTCTCCCACGAAGCAGGGTGACCCAAAAAAAAAGGAACACTTTACCATCCTTCAAACAATCACTGTCTTTGCAGAGGATCCAGAGATGACAGTTTAAATGTCATTCAAAAAGTATCCCAAACCTCTCCCTTTTAAAAAGCAGGCATTGTCTTCACCTTCCAGTACTCAAGTAAGGCTAAACAGTTTCCTGAATCCCTTCAAATACTACCCTGCTCAAACTCCTAACAGCTCATCAGGTCCCAAAACTATTTGTCTCCATTCACTCCTATCTAACACACTCACACATGCCTGCCATGTCCACGCACCAAAACCTCTATTATCCCCCCCCTCCATCCTTTCCTAGGATGACCCCTTCCCCCACAACAGATTTATATACCCAAATCATTCTTTTGCCCCTCCCCTCTAAATGACCAAACCATCTCAATAACCCTCTTCAGCCCTCTGAATAATACTTTTTGTAACTCCACACCCCCTAATTCCCACTAAAATTTCTGCATAAAATTTACACCACACATTGCCCTTAGACATGACATCTCCACTGCCTCCAGCCCCCTCCTTTTGTCATCTTCTTCTTTCCCAAAACCCGGGCCCTAAAAAAATAATTCAAAGTAGTTTGTATGAGTATTTAGTTTAGGGTGGTAGGTGGTTTTGAAAAATCTAAATTGATGTTCAGACCAGGCTATTTTAGTATTTACTGGTAATGAATTCCAGATTTTGGGCCCTTATGACATATAATTTTTACACAGGGTGTTATGGACAGGGTATATAAAAAAGTGATCTGTCTTTTATGGTTGGGTCCTATTAAAGTTGGTGAGGAGAATTTTGGCGGAGGTTTATATTAGGTGAGTTCTTGTTGTAAAGCACAAGAGTAGTGGACCCCGGGTTTCGTAAAAACTTCCTCCTGAAGTCTGCTCAATGCCATTACGGCAATTTACTCCCTTAAGGAAAAATTTCAGTGAGTTGTCTTTTTCAGACCCCAAATCCCTTCACAAGAACTTACAAAATTATACTTACATAATTGCACGATTTCAGGTATTGTTAAGAGGTCCATTGTGAATGTTCTTTACGGTGAGTAGTTTTAGAGTTTTAATATTGGTGGAGTATCTGTCTAGAGTGGGAATTTGTTATTCTGACTGCACCCTTTTTGCTGGGTTATGAGCGGTTTAAGGTGATTTATGTTGTTGATCCCCATGCAAATTCCATAGGTGAGAAAAGGGGTAGATGAGTGAATGATACATGCAAGGAGAGCTGATTCAGGCACAGTAAAACCTCATTCACAATTTTTGTAATTTTGGTCAAAAATTTTGTCCAAAGCCCTATTATCAGACAAAATGAACAAACTCCTAATTCTACATTTTCTCCATAGCAATGGTGACTACTTGTCTTCTGAAGTATGCACTGTCTGCTAACTCTGATGTTTGTCCAGTTGAGAAAAGCGGCCTCACCCAGGACTTAGTCCATTTTCATTGTCCTAACAGTAGGCCACCGACGCAAGTTTATTTGTGGTCACTTTGTATTCCTTGTCATTCTTGTTGCCAATTTTCCTGGATTTTGACATTTGTACATATTAACCCTTTAACTGCCAAACGTGATATCGTTTGTGCGCGTACTGCCCCGAACGTAGATCCGTTTTTTTTCATTCCTTCAAATTTAGTGCAATGGTTATCCCTGCATGAGAGAATGGGTCTGCGCCCTCAGTTGGAGTTTAAAAAATCTGGGACCACTTAGTTGGGGAGACTAGTTCATTTGAGTGCCAGCTAGAGCAAATAATGGAAACACCATGGTTTCAATGATGCATGTCACATTAACACTCCCTTATAAGGAAAAAGTAAAAAATAGGTTCGATAAATACATGGTGGTTGTGGGTGGGTATGAGTTGGACCTGACTAGCTTGTGCTACTAGGTCTGATCTGTCCCCCTTCCTTCAGAGGATGTGACCTGACAAGGTGGGTCATTGGTCTAAGCTGGGGGCATGGACCTCCTAGCATGGGCCAGTAGGCCTTCTGCAGTGTTCCTTCTTTTATGTTCTTATTATTCGGCAGGTGGCTTTGGGTGTCTCTGGCTGTCTTTGTGTCTATATCTGTCTATATCTCTGTCTATATCTATCTGTCCTATATCTCTGTATCTTCTATTCTCTGTCTATCTATATATATCTTAAATTCTCTCTCTCTCTGTCTCTCTCCACATGTACACAAGTACAGTTATTATACACATTAAATTACCTGGCCAAAATTGGCAAAGTGCTATACAATGCTTGTATATATATAAGACATAATACCATGACTGGCACGTAATACGCATTGTCACTTTGCATTGTGTATAATACCTGTTGGCTTCGACCACTCAGATTGAGACAAGCAGACGGAAAGACACACACACACAGGCAGACGGAAAGACAGATAAGCAGAGCTAGACAGACAGACAGATAGACAGTGAAAACATGGAACGGTTCCCTGCTCCTATTCATCAATGTTGAGCTGTAGGTTATCTGACACTTGTCATAACACCATTCTTCAAGGAGTTTCATATTATACTCCAGGCACACATGGAGGAAAGACAGATAAGCCAAGCTAGACAGATAGACAGATAGATACACAGATATAAGACAGATAGATACACAAGATATAAGGCAGATAGATAGACAGACATAGATAGACAGATAGATAGACAGACAGAAATAGATAGACAGAAGACAGATAGATAGATAGATAGACAGATAGATACAGACAGTGAAAAAAAGCAAGGGTTCCTTGCACACATTCATTTCAATGTCCTGCCTCTTCAGTAGTTATCTGACAATTGTCAACACACCATTCTTCAAAGAGTTTCATATATAATCGGGGTGTCTAAAACATTGCTGGGACCTATAAATACTTCGTATATATTTATAGACAATAGTAAATGAATGGCAGGTGTTGTTCACCTGTTGGTGTCAATGTTTATTTGAGTACTATTTCAGTACCAATATTAGTGTTAGAACAAAATTGGCTATGAAATCACAAGAACTATTATAAATTGTAATTACCAGAACATAAAAATTGTATAAATTAAAATAAAAACTAGAAAAAAGTATATCATTACTTCTGCAAGCGGCAGGACTTGATGATGCAATCAGGTGAGCATCCAGCACCAAGTGGGTTATATCTCGTAAGTACTGGCCCTAAAAATTTTTTTTTTTGCCCTCCTTTTATAAAAATGTGCTCTTCATTAAAAAGTTTTTTTTTTTTAAAAATTGGAGCAGTGCGGAGTGAACGTAGATCTACGTGTGGACAGTTAAAGGGTTAAATAAAGTGCAATTAACATTAGTTTCTAAAGCAAATGGTTTGGCCAGTAGAAAATACATTCTCAGCCCATATTTTCAGATTATCTCTTCTCGCTTTCACATCTCAGCCATCCCATCTTTTGATCAAATCTTTGGCCATTTACGTTTTTTTATTATTTTCACTATGCTTTAATGCTCTCTGACTCAAAATAAATGCTATTTAAGTCACCACACCATCAACAACAGTTTACAACTCATCTCCCCACCATGAATAGGTAAGAAAAATTACTGTAAATTAGTAGGCACTAAAAAATTCTGTACAGCACAGTATTGTACTTAGTACGGGTTATACGTGGCCCCCCTTGGGGGCCCCACATGAAAGGGTTTTTTTAGATACGAGAGTCGCTCGGTCAATTTTGCTTCCAGATGCGAGTGAAATTTGAGCGAGGGGGCCCCAAAGGGGGTTTCCCCGCACTGGTCAGGGGCTCTTTTTGACCTAGGGGGTGGTCTGTGCTCCATTTCCCCCAAATTAAAATAATTTTTATTATATTAAATAATTATTATTAAAAAATTTTGTAAATATTTTTTTCTAATTACTTCCCGGAAAAAAGGTCTTAACAGGGATTTTAAAAGTCACCATGGTTGTTTAATATTTTTTAAAGGGTTGTAAAAGAAGTAAATGCTAGGGTGTTGGGGAGAGGGGGGGATTAAAGTATGGAGAATTAAATGAAAAAAGGTTACACTTACTTTTTGGTGATACTTGCTTATGGGAGATTCTAAAGAAAAGTTGCAAAGGTTGTGGGGAGTTTTGGGAGTGTGTAAAGGTAGAAAGTTAAAAGTGAACATAGATAAAAAAAGGGGTGAGGGTATAACGATTTAAATAAAGAAAAATTGGTATACATTGGAGAGGGGGGTTATGGAAGAAGTAAATGTTTTCAGATATTTGGGAGTTGACGTATCAGCGGATGGGTTTATGAAGGATGGGGGTTAACCCTAAATTGATGAAGGAAAAAAGGGAGGGGTCGTTGAGGTATCTGTGGAGAAAAAAAAAGACCCCTGGGGGGAAAAAAGGAAGTACGAAAGTATAGTGGAAACACTCTTATTGGGTGTGGCAGGTTCAAATGCTGGCGGGAAAATAAAACAGGGGAAGCCCCGTCTAGGGCAATGTGTTGTGTAAATATTATGAGAAAATTCGAATGGGAAATTATGAGAAGGTGTGAGTTACTAAAAGTATTTGTAGAGGGCTAAAAAGGGGGGTTGTTGGGTGGTTGGGTCATTTAAAAGAATGGATCAAAAAAATGACTTGGACGTATAAATCTGTAGGGAAGGAAGGGGGTAGGGGTCTCCAGAAAATGTTGGAGGGAAGGGGAAAAGGGGTTTTGTGGGGGGCTTGGACTTCCAGCAAGCATGTGGGCATGTTAGATAGGAGTGAATGGAGACGAAGGGTTTTTTGGGACATGACGATCTGTTGGAGTGTGAGCAGGGTAACTTTTTGTAAGGGATTAGGAAAACCAGTTAATTGATTAGTTGGACTTGAGTCCTGAAATGGGAAGTAAATGCCTGCACTTTAAAGGAGGGACTGGGAGGACAGCTGGGAGGGCAATTCTCGCTGTCATCTGACTCCTCTGCAAAGACAGTGTTAGGGAGTGGGTGAAAGTGTTGAATGATGATGAAAGTGTTTTATTTTTGGGGATTTTCTTTCTTTTGGAGTCCCTGCCTCGGTGGGAGGGCGCTTGTTGAAAAAAAAAAAATCTCAATTGTTTGTTGGGCTATCTTATTGAAACTTGGCAATGTATGATGAATATGCTTCTTAATCTTCAAAAAATTTAAAGAAATCAGACCATATAATAACGGAGTTCCTTCTCACCATTAAGCCACCATTTAGCGGAATATTTTTGTTTTTTTTGGTCTCATTTGATCGAATGGAAGATCTATATTACAGAAATAGATGTGTTTTGATTGCCTCACAAGAAAAGTACCTTGAAATTGGCTCAATGCGGAAATGTTCGATTCTTTGGCAATGTTCAAAGTAAACAAAGGTAATCGATTGTCCACCTGGCATGAGTCTGAATGGGTTGACATTATTATACAATTATTACAATAATAGTAATCTGCATAACAATAAATCTACTATTTTTTTGTGAATAAAAATTCCAATTATTTATATTGTAATTAATAATAATAATAATAATATAATATAATAATAAAATAATAATAAATATAATATTATAGTAATATAATAATAATAATAATAATAAATAATAATGATTTTAATAATAATTATAATAATGAAGGCTTTGAAAGCTGTCACTAGATGGGTGAATACCACAACAATGCAGGAGGAGTTGGCCGCCTCCATCATAATACATATTTATTCATTATAATATATATCAGTTTCTATTTATTTATAATTGTTTATTATGTCATATTAGATGAAATTGATAGATAAAAAATATATAGATATATTACAAATATTAAGAATTTCATATTTTGTCTGTTCTCTTCTGTTCCCCACCACTACCACACACGTAATGACATATATTATTTATTAATTCTATATATATCAGGTTTCTATGTTATTTATATTGTTTATTATATCATATTATGATTTTGATAGATAAATAAGTGTAGTGATATTGCAAAATATTGAAGTATCTTATGCCTCTGAGCCAGAATGGATTAATTGCATTTCATTAATTTAAATGAGAAAATTGACTCAAAATACAGTGGTACCCAATTTATCTGCTCCCAACTCGAACAATTATGATAAGTGTATTATTATAGTGCTTTTGTAAGTGTATTTTGGGGTCCTGAAATGGACAAATCTAATTTACATTATTCCTTATGGGAACAAATTTGTTCGGTAATGGCACTCGAACAGCCTTCTGGAGCAATTTTGCACAAACGGGTACCACTGTCGAGCAAAACGGGATACGAGCAAGGTCACGGACGGATTAAACTCGTAACCCAAGGTACCACTGTACTTGTATTCCTATATCTGGTTGTCTTCTGAATCAGGACCAAGTCCACTACTTCAGAAGACAACTGAACAATCATGAAGTAATAAGTTAATAATTTGGGAGTTGGAGACAATTGATAATAACATGCACCCTCCATTAGTTTGTTAATGAGAGGCTTTACTGTATTCTACTGTATTGACTGCATATGCTTTCATGGAAACACTTGACCCACATATCCCTTGCTCTTCCTCCTCCTTATCCTTGTGCCATTCTACTTTCTTTTCCCTAATTTGTTCAGTAATTACCACAATACTCCTCATTTTACAAATAACTCACACTTGAGAGAGAAATTTTAATGTTTGGTCTGTCCTGGACAAATATTCACATATTATCAGAATACACCACAACAGAGATAACTCACTGTGTTTGCGGTCTGAGATTACTGGGAGGGAGTCGGAGCACGGTCTTCCCCCAGCCCCTGTAGTGATCATAGAACCTTGCAGACCTTTCAAACCCTGAAGTCGCTGAAGAAGGGCCGCTGCTGCAGTGCCAGTGACTCCTTAGATTGAAGAAAACAAATTTAGCTATAATGCAAATCACATATTCACAAGTGAATGGTGTATACTAAACCACTAAGAAAAAAAAAAATCAGTATGACAAAGTAATCAGACTTCCAAGTTTCATATTCAGGTTAGTGTGTACGAGAGGGAGATTATTGCCAATAAAAGTAGCCCTAGATAGGGATGTGAATGTCACCATGGTTTTTAACACAATTACAGATAGAGTTGTAAAAGCGTAAATGCTAGGGTGTTGGGGAGAGGGAGATTAAATTATGGGAATCAAATACAAAATGGGAGTTGACACAGTTACTTTCTGCTGATGATACGTGCTTTCAGGAGATTCTAAAAGAAGTTGCAAAGGTTAGTGGATGAGTTTGGGAGGGTGTGTAAAGGAAGTGGAAAGTGAACATAGATAAGAGTAAGGTGATGAGTGCATCAAACGAGTTAAGAAAAACTGGATATCAACTTGGAGAGGGGATACGGAAGAAGTAAATGTGTTCAGATATTTGGGAATAGATATGTCAGCAGATGGGTTTATGAAAGAACAAGGTTAACCACAGAATTGAAGGAAAAAAGATGAGTGGTGAAATGAGGTATCTACGGAGACAAAAACATTATCCATGGAATCAAAGAAGGGAAATTACAGAGTATAGTGGTACCAACACTCTTATATGGGTGTGAAGCATGGGTAGTAAATGCTGCAGCAGAGGCTACTGGAGGCAGTGGAGATGTCGTGTCTAAGGGCAATGTGTTGTGTAAATATTATGCAGAGAATTCGTAGTGTGGAAATTAGGAGGCGGTGTGGAGTTACTGAAAGCATTATTCAGAGGGTTGAAGAGGGGTTATTGAGGTGGTTTGGTCATTTAGAAGGATGGAGCAAAATAGGTTGACTTGGAAGGTGTATAAATCTGTAGTGGAGGGAGAGGGTTGGGGTCAGTCCCTAGGAAAGGATGGAGGGAGGGGGTAGAAATAGGTTCTGTGGGCAGGGGCATGGACATGCAGCAAGCGTGTGTGAGTGTGTCAGATAGGAGTGAATGGAGACGGATGGTTTTGGGACCTGACGAACTGTTGGAGTGTGAGCAGGGTAATATTTTGTGAAGGATTCAGGAAAATGGGTTAGCCAGACTTGAGTCCTGGAGGTGGAAGCACAATGCCTGCACTTTAAAGGAGGGTTTGGAATATTGGCTGTTTGGAGTGACATCTAAACTGTCACATCTGGGCACCTCTCAAAGACAGTAATATTGTGTGAATGATATCAAAAGTGTTGAATGATGGTGAAAGTGTTTCTTTCTTGTTTGGGTCACCCGCATTGGTGAGAGATGGCTGATGTGTTGAAAACAGCTGGTGCATTGAAAAAAATTTAGGTTCCTCCATAGGTCACGGAAAATGGAAAGGATCCTTCCTCTGTAAGCCATGCATGTCGTAGAGGAGACTAATATGCTGGGAATAAGTGACTAGAAACCCTTTCTCCTGTAAAAATTACTAAATGTAAAAAGAACTTTGTTTCTTTTTTTTTCAGGTCATCCTGCCTTGATGGGAGAGGGCCAGTATGTTAAAAACTCTTAGGTTTGAGAGAATATCCTGCGTTACACAAACAATGTAATTTCTGAATGTCCATAATTGTGCGCGCCTCCCAGACTAATGTAAAAGACATTTACCAAGAAATCTTATGATATTATACTTGTTTGACGATGTAATACATACTCTTGAAAACATGTAATTAAGTCACAGTGTTGACTATATTGGGTTATCTACATCGTGTGCTTGTGTATGATTTCACTTTCAGTATTATGAAATTGTAATAAATTTGGAATAAGTGATGTTGTGGAAGTTGCAACTGTGTTTACTGTGGTAGGGAACCTGATGGTGGAACAATAGGTCCTTCTTTCATTGTTTACTTATGCTAGTTTGGCAGTGTTACTCTTAATACACTGTGTGGACCTGCCTGCTCTGTTTTTTTTTTTCAATTGCATGAAAGTTGTTGAGCTAAGGTAAAAAATATTGGCAGGTGGGATATTTGAAAGCACACAAAAATTTTCCATACCTATTACAGTCACCTTCCGTGTTACGATCTATCATCTTCGATTACTCAGTACCGATATTTATAACTAAAAATTTAGGTGGATTCTGATGTTTGCTCGTGTACACATCTGTACGACGTTCCGCTGGCGCCCAGCTGAGCGCCTCCAGGAGCGTCAGTGTGCTGTGCTTACAAGCGGAGCGACCACCCACTCACACCCACGCATTCATACCAGTATATTGTCATTATTCCACTGTTTTTAGTGCTTGCTCTAAATAGCTACCATGGGTTCAAGGAAAGATCCTAGTGCTAGCCTGTTCAAAAGAAGGCAAAATACATGTACGATAGAACTGAAGAAGGAGATAATAGAAAAATATGAAAGTGGAGTGCGTATCAGTGAGCTGGCCAGGCTGTATGGTAAACCCTTTTCTACCATCGCTACCATTGTGGCCAAGAAAAATTCAAGTAAAATCAAGGAGCTGTTGTTTTAAGGTTCATCTGTGATCCAAACACAGACCACAGTGCTGGAAGATGTGGAAAGGTTGTTGTTGGTGTGATAAGCAATTAGCAGAGTAGTGTTTACAGGCAATTATGTGAAAAAGCAAGGCAGTTGCATGATGATCTGTTAAAAAAGCCCAAGGAGTGTGAAGTGAGCTATTTAGCAGAGGCTGGTTTTCAAATTTAAATCAGTGGCATACATAGTGTTGGAGGCATGGTGAGGCAGCCAGTTGTGACAAAAGTGGCTGGTTTTGCCTATTCCAGGAGTACCGGTAACAATTCCACCCCCAACAAGTGTTTAATTGTGATAAACAGGCCTGTTTTGGAAAAAATCCCAAAGGACCTTTCCGGGGAGGAAAAGGCCAGCCAGGACAAACCTTGAAGGAAGAACTAGTTTGTGCTTGCCAGTTGGTGATTCAAAGTGAAGCTTTACGGATCTTTGAAAATCCCCAGTGGGCAGATGTTCAAAGCTAACTTGTGGTGTGTGGAGGTCTAACAAAAGGCATGGGTCACAAAGGACATTTCTGATTGGTTCAATGGGTGTTTGGCCCCAGTGAAGAAATATCTTGGACAATAATTTCCATAAATTCCTGTAATGAATTGTATTTCAAACGGTGAAAATTGTGGAGGGGAAATTCAAAAGGGGAAATTCTTTTAAACCATCTTTCCGCCCATGGACCCGGATTTTCCCAAAACTCCCCAAAAGGTTTAAAAAGGTTTAGGTACCCGCATGAATTAACCTGAAATTTGGAAAAACATTTATATCTGTTGTTAATTATAGGTAAAACGGGAGGAGTGACTACCAGGACTTTGAACTCTGCCTGGAGAAAACTTAGACTGTGTCCTAGAAAGGGATTTTGAAGGTTTGGGGCTGAGCCTCAGCCCTGAGCATGAGCCTGAGCCTGAGCCTTTGTGGAAAAATTTGGATTGGGCAAGTCTGGGGTTGGGGAGGGGAGGATGTGGAACAGTTGGTGGAGGGGGGCACAAGGAAAGCAACCACGAAGATCTGCAAGAGCTTCAACAGCAACTGGAAAAGAGACCAGTGGTCAGGACAATTTCAGAGGAGGAGGAGAAGGTGGAACAAAAATGGAAAATTCCTTCTTCAGTGATTGGGGTTTGGGAATGTGGAGCAAGGGCAAAATTTATGGATGAATATCACCCCAACATGTTTTGCACGTGGCACCTTAATGACACATTGGTGTCATTTCAGGATTTTAAAATGCGAACCGGCCCCTGGACAAATTTTGGAAAAGGGGTCCAGGCCTCGTTCCTAGTGGCATTAAAAGAAAAAGGGAAGTAACCCGAAAGGACGGTACCCATGTTAATGGAAGGTTCCCCTTCAACATACCTCCACCTTCTCCCTCCCCCCTCCACCATAACCTTTCCCAAATTGTAACATGTTTTGACAATTTTTTTAAATTGTATTTGGTATTATTATTTAAATTCTGTATTTTTAATTCAAAAAGTTCTAAAAAATATTTTATTTAACTCTTTTGGAAGTCTTGGAGGATTAAATTTTCATTATTCTTTGGGGAAAATTGATTGTTCAATTTTTGCCTTTAAATATCCCTCTCTGGGATTAATATAAATGGAGGTACCACTGCATCAATTTACCTGCACTTGTGTGGGGGATGGATAAAAGGTTAAATGTTCCACGCCCAAAATTATTGTAAATCTGTCAGTGATATGATCTCAATGTAGTTCTTGACAAATATTAAAGGGTAGTGTGCTTGCTCTCAAAGAAGGTCTCCTAGAATTCCCTTTTTCCCCGCCAGACAGCCACCTCCCCACCCCCGACTTTTAATAAAACTTCAATTATAAAAACTTTTTACCTTGAGATAAAGTGGGATTTACGATGGACAGGTGCTGTGGTCAAGCACGGCCTTTGATGTTTGAAGAACTGACCCCCAAGACAGATGTTCCTTGGCAGGTGCTCCTCCAACTGCTGCCTGTCAGGTGTGCTTGTGGTTCGTTGGCATCCCAGGCGTGGCCCGGGAGTCTGCTGCACCTTCCTCCCCCAGCTCCCTTTACTTGGATTAAATAAGATGTCCATATTAACAAATAAAATCCCTGGTTCTTCTCAAAAAAAAATTAAAATTTTAAAAATTAAACAAAAACCCCTATAGCTTTTTGGTTTAAAGACCTTCTTAAAGACCTGAAATGTATTGAAAAAATAAGAAAAGGCCTTAAAATTTATACATTACAATGAATCAATTCATGGCAATTTTCAAAATAAACAAACAAGTGCTCACAACAATTCCTCCACTAGCCCACTTACAGGTACTTGGATGGCTGAAATAAGATGTCCATATTCAACAAATAACAATCCCGTTCTTCTATAAAAAGAAACATTACAAATTTTAAAAATTAAACAAACCACTATAGCTTTTTGGTTTCAAGACCTTCTTAAAGACCTGAAATGTATTGAAAAAAATAAGAAAAGGCCTTAAATTTATACATTACAATGAATCAATTCATGGCAATTTTCAAAAAAACAAAGCAAGTAAACCCCCAATAAAAATTTAAATTTTCCAAATATCAAAAAAAAAAATTCAAATTATCACGGTTTTTCTCAAGTCATGATAACTGCCCAATTACACACCAGCACATTCAGTTGCCCCCAAGTATAAATTAAAAAAAAAAGAAATGCAGTTTTACATGCAGGGAGAGAGGAGAGAGAGAGAGAGGGAGAAGAAGGGGGGGAAGGGGAGAGGGGGAGAAAAAGGGGGGGGGGGGAAAAGGAGAGAGAGAGAGAGGGAAGGGAGAGAGAGAGGGGGAAGGAGAGAGAGAGAGGAAAGGGAAGGGGGGAAGGAGAGAGAGAGGAAGGGAGGAGAGAGAGGGGGGGAAAAAAAAAAAAAAAAAAAGAGAGAGAGAGAGAGAGAGAGAGAGAGAGAGAGAGGAAATGAGAATTTGCAATCTTTTTTTTCTAAAATTGATACATTTTTTTTCTTTATTGGGTTCATCAGTTATACAGAAACCCCCTCTTTTCAACAACAAACCCTCATTTCCCAATCTTGAAAATTTTTATGAAGTCTGATGCCGGGTTTTTTTGGGGGTTTGGGAGCGGGAAGAGGGGAGAGGGGGGGGGGGTGGAGCCCAGAGAACAGCTGGGTTGGATGTTTTTGGCCAGAGAAGCACCGATCGGGGTTTTTGGGGACCCAATATTTTTCCTATTATTTTTTTGGGATTGTATAAAAGTTTCTCCCTTTAACAACGAGTTCTTTCTTCCATGTCAGGGCTGTAGGGGGATCATACAAAAATTTGGGGTTTGTGTCAATATTTAAAAGGAATAAACATTTCTTTTTATAAAAAAAAATTTTAAAAAGGAAAGAGTGTAACAGTAAGGTTTAAAAACTTCCTCCTGAAGCTGCTAATTTTCCGAAAATTTACTCCTTAAGGAAAAAAAATTTCCGGGGTTTTGTTTTTTTCAGACCCCAAAAATACATTCCCAAAAAGAACTTACAAAATTAACTTACATAATTGCACGTTTTTGGGTTTTTTAACGGGGGCCACTGTATAGGGGAGCCTGGGGGTGTAATAAACAGGGGGAAAGGGATTTAGTCCAGGAAGTCACACTCCACTCTGACCCATTTTTAAAAGGCAATTTTTTTTTTTGGGAAAAAATTGGCCCCAAATTCAATTTTAAAAAATTTACTTGAAAAATTTAAAAAAGGGGTTTTTGACTAATAAAGAATAAGGAATAAGCAAAATAGTTAAGAGGGTTATTGGAAAATAATTTCAAAATTGACTAATTGGAAAATTTAACATACCCCCTTAACGGAGGTTGGGTTTCCCCGGCTATGCTGAAAAGCAGACTTCCAAAACAGAACTATTTTTTTTTTTAAAATGATAAAAGGGAAAAAATTTCACTAAATATTGTTAGCAAAGAACTAGGCATTAAAAAAAAAAAAACAGTACACTCTTTTTTTACCCCAAAAAATTTGTGTCTTTAGGGGGTGGAGGGGAGGAAGGGCCCCCTGGCCCCCCCCCCAAAATACGAAAATATCAAAACACCAAGTGAAAAGCATAACAGTACACTCAATTCCCTTTTAAAAATTTTTCTTAATGTGGGCGAGGTGAAAAAATTTATTTGTAGAAAGTCGTGGGGGAGGTATGGAATCCAGGCGAACGCTGGTTTTGGGCCCCCCCCAAATAGCCCTGAAGTCCTAAAAACCCCTACCCAAACCACAAGTGCCTGGCTACCCAAATCCTACAATAGCCTTACCACAAGTCCAACAAGTATCCTGGCTACCCAAAAACCTATAAATTGCCTGGCTACCACAAGTCCAAATGCCGCTACCAAATCCTACTGTTCACTGAGTTTAATCGTTTATCAACTACCTTTAGATGCCATCAAAAGGGAAGAAGAATAATTCATCCCCAGGTCCAAAAAAACGTTGATATGGGGGGGACATAATTTTTTTTCCCCCCCCAGCAACCACATAGCAAAAACCCTTTTTTTTCTTTCAATACGTCCGTTTCCCCCAAGGGGGGGCCCCAAAATGAAAAACGAATTTCCCCCTTTTTTAGTAATATATACAGGAAAAGGAGTCCGCCCCTTGCTCCCAGCATTTTAGTGTCACCCAGGGTTAAGAGGGAATTCTTTTCCCCTTTGGAAAAAGAAAAAGAAAAGAACGAAAAAAAAAGAAGAAAACCCAGGGGAATTTTTTTCTTTCAACATGGGGGGTTCCCCCCGAAGGGGGCCCCAAAAAGAAAAAAATTTTTCCTTTTTTCATTTATTAAAACAGGAGAATTATACCCCCCCGCCCTTTTTTCGTTTACGCACGCATGGTTAGGAGGAAGAATTTTGTTCCACTTCCCCATGGAAAAGAGGAAATAAGAACAAGAACTAGTAAAAAAATGAAAAAACCCCAGGGGTGTAATATATTGGAAATGGGAGTGTGCCCCGTTGAAGTAGCAAGTTACCTGAAATCTTGCATGTTTATGAGACAAAAAAAGACACCAGAATCCTACCATCATGAAAAACCCCAAATTTCAGGCTTTTTTTTACACTATTTTTGGGGACGGTAGTCCCCCCCCGGGGGTGCTTACCAACCTACTATATATAGCATAAAACACCATGTTTATATGCTTTAACGTGTTTTTATAATTTTTAAAAAAATATCATAGATGGATTAAGGAAAATGTCTACATTTAAAGTAAAAAAGACATTTAATGTGCCCAAGAGGAAATTTTTAATTTCGAATGGGAAGGGAACAAACCCCCCCAGGAGGACACCATCTGCCAGGTGACTGTGAAAAAGAAACCTGAAACTGTTTTACATGATGGGAGGATTGCTGGTGTCTTTTTTTTTGTCTCATAAACCCTGGGTAAAAGGGATATCTGCTCTTTTACTTCATTAGGGTTTCACTAAAAGGCATGACATGATATATATACATACACACATCGAGTTTCTTTTTTAATATCTTGTTCTTCTTTATTTCATTGTCCATGAGGGAAATGGAAAAAAATTCTTCCTCCATAACTTGCATGTGATACATAAAATGACGGGAGAAGGGCTATAACCCCTTTTCCTGACACTTACCAAAAAAGAATAAGAAATTTTTTATAAAACTGGGGTGTTTTAAGTGCATGAAAAGGGGGTGTGAAAGAGATGATTGCGAGTTAGAATGAAAAAAAGTTGGGTGTCCGGGGTTTGCAAACAAAGCTGAATGGCCCAGTGGGGGGAAATAAATGGATTGTAGGGGTATCTGAGAGAGTTAGACAAGGAAAGGGTGCTAATGTTGGGGGAATTTTGGAAGGAGAAGAGGGGAAAAAATTTTAAAACAAGGGTTATGTGGGTTAAAATAAGGGGCGGATGGAAAAGGGGTTTTAAATGGTGTATGCACCTGGAGAAGAGAAAAGGTGGGGAGAGAGAGATTTTGGGGGATGTTGAATGATAGGAACTTTTTAAAAGTGAGAGTAATTTGTAGGGACCTAAATGCCCAAATAGGAGAAACAAGAAAGGGGGGTGGTAAGTTTGGGGTGGGAAATGAAAATGGGAACC
>WNWK01038888.1:0-17710 GCA_009830355.1 Cherax destructor
TGTCCCAGTTGTCAATGAATGGGATTGAAAGTTCCTTGCAGTATCTGTCTAGCCAGCAATTTACACCAATTGCCCTGGACAACCATTCATTGCCCACTTCCCTCCTAGGCAAGAGCTACATATGATTGGGACCCCTTCCTTAGACTTAATTAAATCTATAGCTGACCTGTACTTATCTAGCAGCTCTTCTTTCCTACCCTTCCAAATCTCATTTCCACCAGCACTGAGACAGATAATTGCCTTATTCCCATTACCTGACATAATATTATCCAACCTGTTGACAATGTCACCAACACCAGCTCCAGGGAAGCACACTCTCTCTCTCACCTTCTTATTCCTATTACAGAAAGCACGGTCCATATATTTTACCTGTGAGTCACCAACCACAAGAATTCGCTTACCTCTATTAGCAGGGGAAATAGTACCTTTACCTTCACTGGCCACTGAAGTACACTCATCCTGAAGAACAGAGAAGCGATTTCCTACCTTCTCTTAATTTTCCTTATTTTGATGCTCCTCCCATTACTGGGAACCACTCGCTATTTGTAGCAGGTGCTGGACTGCACCTCACTGCTTGTAGCCTTTTTGCCCTCTCCCCTTTCAGCGTCCTCGCAGCGAGTGACAGACTGCACCTCACTGCTGATAGCCTCATTCCCCTCAACCACTCCAGCTACCTCACACTCACTCCCAAACCCATCGAGGTGAACCTTCAGCCTCCTAATTTTCTCCTGGAGAAGCAGGACTTCCTCCTTCAACACTCCAACCTCAGATTTTAAAACACTGCAGAAGTAAGCCATGGCTTTGTAACCCTCCACAATAATCCCCAAAGCAGCTCAGGGCCTGTGACCTCTCGTGACGACGGACCACTGATCACTGACCACTGACCATTTGCATAGATTGGATTTTGTTTGCTAGAATTCATTGTAGCTACGTTCGCTGCTGTAAGGGGTTGGGAGCAATATGAGGATTAAATACTATGTTTGTTTGGTTCAGTCATTTATAATTGTTTTGTTATTGTCGTTGTTGTTATGGAGCGGCCATAGAGAGTACATTGTTATTGTTACTCTGGGTTTTATTAACCTATAACCACTACAGCTGCTGGTGCAGTTTTTTCCTGTTTGCTCCCTGTCTATCACCCCTATATGGACATCAGTGCTTCTACCAGGTTTTGCTGGTAATGTGTCGACACTATTCCCTAAGGCATTATTCCCTTTTGTTCCATCTCCAGCAGTATCGCTATTTTGTACCTCTGTGAATTGAATAGCGTTGTCTTCACTTGTTTCATCACCAGGGCCAATGTCTCCTTATGGTCCACTGTCCACCAGGACAACATTAGCACCATCAGGGGCACTGTCCTCAAAGACAACACTAACATCAGGAGCAATGTCCTCCAAGACAGCACGAGCACCCTAAAGAGCACTGTCCTCCAGGACAACACTAGCACCCTCAGGAGCACTGTCGTCCAAGACAGCCCTGTCCAAACCACCCACCTTATTTTCCCAGCTGTCATACCATGCAGACATGTATTTTAAGAATGATCTTTTATTGGTGTTCTTGTCTATTAATATAGATGTAATTCCTCATACAGGTGTATCTCGTTTGGGCAGACCCAAAAACATCTCTGAGTTTATGTCAAGTGTGGTCACTGGATTAAAATCCCTGCATATACCATGGGACCATTGACCACAGAAATTGCAAGCAATCCAGGCCTGTTTTCGTCCCTACCCTTTCTACAGACTTCAGATGGTTCATGGTGGTGGTCATCTTACAACACTGACAACTTTCCTAGCTAGCTAGGCCTATAATTTCTCGAAGTATTTAGTTATGTTTAACAGTTTTTCCGATTTGGCTGGCGAGGATAGGCTTTTATATAAAAGATTTTATATATACATAATATATATATATATATATATATATATATATATATATATATATATATATATATATATATATATATATAATAACTTCTTTATATATTAAATAGGAACTTATTTCTTTGGCACATCCGTTTGAACGGTCACTTTGAATATAGAATATATATATATATATATATATACTATATATATTATATATATATATATTATATATATATATATATAAATATATATATATATATATATATATATATATATATATATATATATATATTAGTATACATATATATGATATATATATGAAAGATCACAGTAAACAGTGATATCAAAATATCAACAACCACTATGAAAATAGAAGAATCCCACGTTTGACATCACATTATCAAGGAACTATAAGGAACTGAGTATACGTATATATATATCCGGTCGATACCTATTTCGGACGAATCCGTTTGAACGGTCCTTTGTTCACTTTTTCTTGGACGAATGAATCCGCGATCGGTTGATCACTATGTTACAACCACCTAAAAGAGGTCTGCTTCACTGTATTATTTTTGTAAGTTGGGTGTTGATGGCGCTAACCCGTCAAAGGATACCACAAGAACGTTTGAATCTGTCGTTGTTCACTTATTCTGACGAATCCGGAATCCGACGAATCTGGATTGTGGGCTTATTTGACGTATCTCGGTTTGGATAGCTCAAAAGGTCACTGAAATATTTAACAAATATGTGTTCAGTTTGATGCAAAAGTATAACTGGTGTTGGAGCAGCGGTGGCTTCTGAAGATGAAGATTACTGGAGTATAGTATTTGATTTTCGTTGTGTATATTGTGACCGCTGCTAACTACTGACCGCTTTTCTATGACTTTTATAATTAAATGTCATGTGCAGTTTTGGAGTTACTCAACCAAAATTACATTATGAGAGAAAAGAGGTGGGGGGGTATTAGTTAGATAAGAGTCGTCAGTGAACAGGATAAGTGTTCCCTAACTCAGGTCATGGTCATGATATTAGAGCTTTGGTCATCTGGCTAAAGCCTTCCACTGGCCTACAGGTTCACCCCTTTAAAAACTATGGTTATAATATATAAGACCATTTAGTTGAGAAAGAGAGACTGATTTTTTTCAGATACATTTCAAATCCAGTTAAGTTGTTCCGGATATTCATATATACATTCCCGAGCCACAATAACAATGTGTTCAATTCATATTATTACCAAAAGCTGTATTTTAAAACAATTATCACACGCACAGTACAAATTCCCTACGGTGAATTTGTACTGTGAACAGATTGAAGCAGCTTTGTTTGCCCTTCATTAAGGTTATTGTCACCGTTTTCTCTAATAGATGAGCGAAAATGATTATGAACTGCAAACTAAGCGACCCAATTAGTTGAGTCGTTCCGCAGCGCGGTGTCCGTGATCACGTTTCTCGTGCTATTAACGTGTCCGTGATCACGTTTCTCGTGCTATTAACGTGTCCGTGATCACGTTTCTCGTGCTATTAACGTGTCCGTGATCAGGTTTCTCGTGCTATTCACGTGTCCGTGATCACGTTTCTCGTGCTATTAACGTGTCCGTGATCAGGTTTCTCGTTTGGAGAGGTTCGTGACGTCACATATGCAGGATACCGTTAATTTGGATATATCGATGTTACTAATATGGGCTCCAGATTGCGTGAGATAACAAGGTGATGAACACGGGGAATTATTCGTCCAATATTAACTCCACTGGCCAGTGATTTCGCGAATTGATGACGTTATAATTCACCTTCATTATCAGGTAGTGACGTCATCTGGTAGAATTGTCGACAGCCAGTTGGTGACAGTAAATACACAGCGCAAAGGACATTGCTCTTTGTTACTGCAGTTTTTTTCTGAATGTAATACTTAGTTTCGTGTTATTATTATTATTATTATTATTATTATTATTATTATTATTATTATTATTATTATTATTAGTAATAGTAGTAGTTGAAGTATTGTTATTACTGTGAATTATTATTATTGTTATGTGAGAAAATCACTTGCAGGAAGCTTACAGGGCATTACCTGAATTATTACCTGCAAGTAATTTGGGTGAGGTAAGTGGGACTTAATTCACAGAAGGTCGCCTAACTGTAACTCCCTCGATGCCCACTCCCTCTCACACTCACAGAAAGCTAGACCTGACATTAAATTGATAATTATAATATTAAAACCAGCTACTCTGGTAATTTAAAGTTGTGTTGATTGCATATGATTAGGCTAGCTGGGTACACAGAATATAATTATACATAAATTATTAGTGTTATTAGAAAGAAAATTCGTATTACGACTTACCAATTATCACAGGAAGACACTTAATGCTGATGGAACACACCTTAACCTTATCCTAGCAGCTAGAATTTACGATGTCCAACTCAAAAACTACTATACATTATGGGTAAGCGTCACTTAGCTGAGGTGTGCTCCTGAGAGAATTGGTGTCCTCTATTTTTCCGTTATGGTTGCCAAATTGTAAGGGTTTTCCACATTGTTTATCCCAATTCTTCAGCAGGAACATGTCAGCAATTTCTAAATTACAGATTGAGCACGATATACACCAATTGACCTTCGAGAACGCCTGATTACATTGTACAATTCAGTCCAGTGTTCACATATTAAGTTCAATATGGCGTCCCTCTGCCACATCACTCCGCAGCTGCTCTATAACCCCCTCACTCGAAATTTCTCGAAAGGGTCAAATCAGCATCATATTTTATTACTATTATATTATTTTAATATTATTATATTATTCATTTATATGTTCTACATTTAGGAAATTATGTAAAAATTTCCACAGTTATTAATATTATTATAATTATTATTATTTTATTATTTTATTATTATTATTATTATTATTATTATTATTATTATTATTATTATTATTATTATTATTATTATTATTATTATCTTTATTGTTGTTGTTGATTATTTTATTGTTTATCTAATGATGTTCAACCAAACCAACTTATCAGTTTTATATGGGTAAGGTTGGTTAAATGTGTTTTACGAGTTAAAAGTAAAGTGGAGAAAACTTCGAGTTGACTCTCTTGAATATACTCTGATTTCAAGGATTTTTTTATTGTACGTCTTTTTTATTGTACGTCATATATAATTCAACTAAATGGTTATAACTATGGGGTGGACCGGTAAGCCAGCGGAAGGACTCGGTCATATGACCAAAAGCTCCAACGGCGGGTCATCATAAGACTAAGACCTTCGTCGGGAAAATGTTTCCTGACGAACCTTAACTAACCTAACCTGAGTTCATACATAAAGAAATCTTGAAGATTTATGAAATAGCTAATGATCTAAAATATCCAAAATACTTAACTGATAAATTCAAAAAGGACAAGCAATAATATTCAACCAAGAACATGTTGGTTCTCCACTACCATGAACACCCTTATGTACCTTCTTTACTTAAGAATTTTAAAATCAAAGCTGCATTTAATAATCTAATTGCAGTAAAAAAATAAATTTTATTAAAAATTATCCAAAAAAATGCTAATAGCTATGTCTACAAAATACTTTGCAAAAAATGAAATCAAGTTTATTACAGGGAAACTGAAAAAAATACAGCAATATAAATATAGCATTAATCGAGAGTCCTAATATTCTGTTTATTCATGTGAGAGATTTCAACCATCCAATTGATTTTCTAAGGGCCGAGAAAATTGTATCAAGTAGGTTATTAATGGAGAGAAATATAACTGAATAAAGTTACATAAATAGTATTGATTTTAATATGGATAATAGTTTAGGTTTATTTAAAAAGCATAGAGTCATTTATAAATAATAAAATTTGGGTAGAATTTAAGATATGCGTTACAGGTCCTTAAAATTTCCAACCCACGTCATACTGGAACGGGTGTAATACCGTACGTGAGGTGACATCTCAGCTGTATAAGCCTTCTGCTGTTCTGTTATTTTTACATGTCCTTGATAATGTGAGAAATCATGAAGGCGCTTGGTTGTTTTGCATATTATGATATCACCTGTTTACTGTGATCTTCTTGCATCAAAGGATTCCACACGAACCTGAATATTCTTTTTTCCCAGTTTTCCTCTACATTCATCAAGTCACATAAGCTTAAAATTCGACTTATTTTTTAAACTGTTTGAATGAACAAATTTTGCCTAAATCTCTTTTGCCAGATAGACTTATTGACATGAAATATCGCTCCTATAATAATTTTATGAGAATTATTCTTCAGAAATGTAATGAAATTACAAATTGAAGAAAATTAAATATTCAAAATACTGAGAAGCAAAAAATATTATTTTAATTAAGCTATTCCATTGAAATGGGAAACAAAGTATGTTAGATCACTGTTATAAAAAAACCTCATGAGTTTGTAATGTGTAGAATTTTTTTACAAATTTTCCTAAATATAGAACACATGAACGAATAATATGATAATTGTTTAAAAAAATATGATGATGTTTGGACCCTTCGAGAAATTTCGAAGGAGGGGGTGGAGAACAGCCAGTAGGGACGCCGGAGGGGGGACGCCATATTGAATTTAATGTGTGTACACTGGTTGTTACAATCGTCTAATAATCCGGCGTCATCTAGACCATAATGGGATGTTTCGGCCTGGTTTTGTAATAGGAACCCATGTTAATGTCCCCTGCTGAAGAATTGGGACAGGAAATTTGCAGGACCTTAAGAATTACGTGTGGATGGCGGAAAATAAATGCGGACATCACTCACAGGGAAGTACACCTGCCCTTGCATTTAGATCTCAGCTGTCCAGTGTAGGGTCTAGGTGTTAGGCAAGTGTTGTGGTGTGATCCATCTTCAATAATTAAATGGTAAGTGTTAATACCAATTATATTTGTTGTTCCCAGCAAGCCTAATCCTATACAGTCCACACAACTTTAATTACCAAAGTAGCTGGTTTTAATATTACAATTATTAATTTAATGTCAGGTCTAGCGTTTTTGTGAGAGTGGTGAAGAAGTGGGCAGTCGAAGGAGTTGCAGTTCAGTGAGCTACTGTGACTAAGTTCCACTTACCTTGCCCAAATTACTTCCAGGTAATAATTCAGGTAAGGCCCTGTAAGCCTCTGGCAGGAGATTTTCTCTAATAATAATAATAATAATAATAATAATAATAATAATAATAATAATAATAATAATAATAATAATAATAAAGAAGAAGAAGAAAATTTTCACATGAAGAGCTCAAAAATAAAATAAAATGCTAATTAGACAATCTAATTAAAACAGTGACTGGCCTAAGCATGCTAATAAAAATTTTGTAATTAACTTGTCAAACCTCTAAAAAAGTCAATAATATGGATATCGCAAAAGCTTTTTGTAACTTGGAAAAGTCTACTGATTTATCCAGTAATGAAATTAATATAAATAACGAGATGGTTTATCATTCTATGATGAAACAAAATATTCCCAATTGTCCTCAAAGATTTTATTGTTTCTTATGAAAATCTTATTAATAAAAAAAATTGCATATGGCTAAAGCAGACAAAATAAATGGAGCGTTAATTTTAAAAGAAACTGATTACCAAGGTAAAATGAGTAATCTCTTAGATGATGCAGATACTTATTCCAAACTTAAAAAGAATCCCTTAGATTCAGGTAATAGTAACTTTAGAAATTCAGTAAAATTACTAGTGAAAGGCAGAGATGAAGTAATTAAAAACTTTATGACAATCAGTCCATCTTTACCATATATAAGGTTTAATAAAATCACACAAACCAGGTTATCCAGCCAGAACAATAATTAGATCCATAGGTTCAGATTAATATAAATTATCTAAATCGCTAGTGGATATGTTGAGCCAGACTGTTGGCAATATATCAAATATTAATGTTAAAAATTAAATTGATTTAGTTGAAAAATTAAGCACCTTGATTTGACGTCATTGTTTACAAAAGTTCCAGTTGATTATTTATTAAGTTTCCTATCTGACGAGTTTTACACTCAGAATTTTGGCATGGAATGGGAAGTCCTCTCTCACCTGTTCATAGCAATTTGTACATAGAATATTTTTAAACAAGATTGTTTAACAATATTATTCCCAATAGAGGTATGTGGTACAGATATACTGATGATGTTTTATGAATAATGCATAAGCATATAGTAGATGTAAACCATTTCCTTGTTGAATTAAATAAACTAGCTCATTTCATAAATTATACTGCTGAGATTGATCAAAATAACTCAATGCCTTTTTTAGATGTCTTAATTATTAAGGGAAACCATGATTTTAAAATTCAAAATGTACATAAAACCAACAAATAATTCTTATGTGCACTATTATTCCTCTTTAGAACATGATAGTTAAACTTTTTGTATTCTCATCAATGTTCCTAAGAACTTCGCGTATTTGCCGCCCAGAGTTCATAAATGAAGAAATCTTGAAGATTTATGAAATAGCTAATGAGATCAATATCCTAAATACTTAATTGACAAAAATCTTTTAAAATAGTTAGAAATACATTTTATAATTTCAAAAAGGATCAACAAGACTATTCAACCAAGAATATATTAGTTCTCCCTTACCATGAAAACCTTCTTGATATACCTTCTCTAATTAAGAATTTTAAAATTAAGATGATATTTAAAAATCGCGATACAGTAAAAAAAAACATTAAAAATTCTCCAAAAAATGCTGATGACTGTGCCTGTTACATTTTTTTTAAAGGCAATCTTTTTAAGTTAATTATGGGCAAACTGGAAAAAGCCTTCAACTAAGATTGCAACAACATAAATATGGCATTATAACTGGACAAGAGTTTAATGCTTTGTATATTCATGTGAGAGATTTCAGCTATTCAATTGATTTTCAAAGTGTCAAGAAAACTGTATCGAGCAGGTCTATGGTTGAGAGAAATATAATGGATTCTTGCTTCAAAAAAAAAAAGTATTGATTTTAGTATGAATAATAGGTGACGGTTATTCATATTAGATTCACTTATAATAAAATTTAGAAATAATTTTAGCTGTGCATGACAGGTCCTTGAAACTTCCCATCCGCATCATATTATGACGAGTGTAATACCGCAGGTAAGGTGAAGTCTCAGCCTTATAAACCTTCTGCTGTTCTCTTATTTTACATGCCCTTGATAATGTGAGAAATCACGAAAGCGCTTGGATTTCACTATTTTACCACAGTGGATGTTTTCCATATTGTGATATCACCTGTTTACTGGGATATTGTTGCATATGTACATATATATATATATTTTTTTTTTTTTATTAACACATCGGCCGATTCCCACCAAGGCAGGGTGGCCCGAAAAAGAAAAACTTTCATCATCATTCACTCCATCACTGTCTTGCCAGAAGGGTGCTTTACACTACAGTTATAAAACTGCAACATTAACACCCCTCCTTCAGAGTGCCGGCACTGTACTTCCCATCTCCAGAACTCAAGTCCGGCCTGCCGGTTTCCCTGAATCCTTCATAAATGTTACTTTGCTCACACTCCAACAGCACGTCAAGTATTAAAACCATATGCCTCCATTCACTCCTATCAAATACGCTCACACATGCTTGCTGGAATCCAAGCCCTCGCACACAAAACTTCCTTTACCCCTCCCTCCAACCTTTCCTAGGCCGACCCCTACCCCGCCTTCCTCCACTACAGATTTATACACTCTCGAAGTCACTCTGTCTCGTTCCATTCTCTCTACATGTCCAAACCATCTCAACAACCCCTCCTCCGCTCTCTGGACAATCGTTTTGGTAATCCCGCACCTCCTCCTAATTTCCAAACTCCGAATTCTCTGCATTATATTCACACCACACATTGACCTCAGACATGACATCTCCACTGCCTCCAGCCTTCTCCTCGTTGCAACATTCATCACCCATGCTTCACACCCATATAAGAGCGTTGGTATAACTATACTCTCATACATTCCCTCTTTACTTCCATGGACAAGGTTCTTTGTCTCCACAGACTCCGAAGTGCTCCACTCACCCTTTTCCTCATCAATTCTATGATTCACCTCATCCTTCATAGACCCATCCGCTGACATGTCCACTCCCAAATATCTGAATACATTCACCTCCTCCATACTCTCTCCTCCAATCTGATATCCAATCTTTCGTCACCTATTCTTTTTGTTATCCTCATCACCTTACTCTTTCCTATATTCACTTTCAATTTTCTTCTTTACACACCCTACCAAATTCATCCACCAACCTCTGCAGCTTCTCTTCAGAATCTCCCAAAAGCACAGTGTCATCAGCAAAAGCAACTGTGACAACTCCCACTTTGTATTTGCTTTTTATCTTTTAGCCCAACACCTCTTGCCAAGACCCTGGCATTCACTTCTCTTACAACCCCATCTATAAATATATTGAACAACCACGGTGACATCACACATCCTTGTCTAAGGCCCACTTTTACTGGGAAATAGTCCCTTCCCTCCTACACACTCTAACCTGAGCCTCACTATCCTCATAAAAACTAGTTCTTCACTGCTTTCAGTAACCTTCCTCCTATTCCATACACCTGCAACATCTGCCACATTGCCCCCCTATCTACCCTATCATACGCCTTTTCCAAATCCATAAATGCCACAAAAACATCTTTACCCTTATCCAAATACTGTTCACCTATATGTTTCACTGTAAACACTTGGTCTACACACCCCCTACCTTTCCTAAAGCCCCTTGTTCATCTGCTATCCTGCTTTCTGTTTTACTCTTAATTTTTCAATAATAACTCTACCATACACTTTACCAGGTACACTCAACAGACTTATTCCCCTATAATTTTTGCACTCTCTTTTGTCCCCTTTGCCTTTATACAAAGGAACAATACACGCTCTCTGCCAATCCCTAGGTACCTTACCCTCTTCCATACATTTATTAAATAATAGCACCAACCACTCCAAAATTATATCCCCACCTGCTTTTAACATTTCTATCTTTATCCCATCAATCCCAGCTGCCTTACCCCTTTCATTCTACCCACTGCCTCACGAACTTCCCCTACCCCCACAACTGGCTCTTCCACACTCCTACAAGATGTTATTCCTCCTTGCCCTACACACGAAATCACAGCTTCCTGTCTTCATCAACATTTAACAAATCCTCAAAATATTCTCTCCATCTTCCCGATACCTCTAACTCTCCCTTTAATAACTCTCCTCTCCCATTTTTAACTGTCAAATCCATTTGTTCTCTAGGCTTCCTCAACTTATTAATCTCATTCCAAAACTTTTTCTTATTTTCAACAAAATTTGCTGATAACATCTCACCCACTCTCTCATCTGCTCTCTTTTACATTGCTTCACCACTCTTTAACCTCTCTTTTCTCTCCATATACTCTTCCCTCCTTGCATCACTTCTACTTTGTAAAACCTCTCATATGCTAACTTTTTCTCCCTTACTACTCTCTTTACATCATCATTCCACCAATCGCTCCTCTTCCCTCCCGCACCCACTCGCCTGTAACCACAAACTTCTGCTGAACACTCTAACACTACATTTTTAAATCTACCCCATACATTTTCGACCCCATTGCCTACACTCTCACTAGCCCATCTATCCTCCAATAGTTGTTTATATCTTACCCTAACTGCCTCCTCTTTTAGTTTATAAACCTTCACCCCTCTTTTACTTACTGATTCTATTTTCCTTGTATCCCATCTACCTTTTACTCCCACTGTAGCTATAACTAAAAAGTGATCTGATATATCTGTAGCCCCTCTATAAACATGTACATCCTGAAGTCTACTCAACAGTCTTTTATCTACCAATACATAGTCCAACAAACTACTGTCATTACGCCCTACATCATATCTTGTATACTTATTTATCCTCTTTTTCTTAAAATATGTATTACCTATAACTAAACCCCTTTCTATACAAAGTTCAATCAAAGGGCTCCCATTATCATTTACACCTGGCACCCCAAACTGACCTACTACACCCTCTCTGCATGTTTCTCCCACTTTAGCATTTAGGTCCCCTACCACACTTACTCTCTCATTTGGTTCAAAGTGCCTATATATATGTACATATATATATGTACATATATATATGTACATATATATATATATATATATATATATATATATATATATATATATATATATATATATATATATATATATATATATATATATATATATATATATGTCGTGCCGATTAGGTAAACGAAACGAAACGAATACTCTCAGGTAAGTACCCACGAAGGGCGAGCGGGAAGTGTGGACAGACGAAGAATAGTTGGTGAGAGGAATGGCTGCAGTTGAAGAGAAAAGAGTCAGGACTAAACCCAACCGCTGAGCCTTGTGAAGCCGTTGGAACAGCAATACTGAAGCAGAAGAACACACTGAAGGCGGCATGCTTGCTGGCTGGCTGCATCTTGCTTGGTGTTGGATCATTCTTGATAGTGATTGGTCACTGGCAGGCGTCAGGAGCAGGAAGACTGGGAAGGGAGGCTGCTACACGATGATTGGTCGACAGAAATGGCGGTGGAAATGTAGAGGTTTACCAGGTGTTAAGACTGCTAATGTCGTCGGTGAGGTAGCCATTGGTGAGCTTCTTAAACGAGGATTTTCGCAGGGTTTTGATTATCATCCTGACTTCTCTGTATTCTGGTGTCTTGCTTAGTTGGTCAAAAGAGTCGATAAATTCTTGAGCTGACCTGTCGAAATCTGGGATACAGGTGAACTTGATCTTTCCAGATTTGATTCCTTCGATGATTTCAAATGTAGTTAGATCAGTCTTTTCTGCTGTCGAAGTGAAGAAGGTGACGTCGGTGTAGTTTACATACTTTGGTTGCTGTACTGTAGTGCTTGGCGTAGGTTTTGCTCGTTTGGTTGGTGGTTGAAGTGCAGAGAAGGAGAAAGCTTGCGGCTCCTGCACTGTCTCTGATTGGTCCATCTCAGTGGCGGAAGGAGGAGCCTGAGGTGGTGGTGGTGATGGTGGTGGTGGTGGAGGTGGTGTTGGTTGAGCAGGCGTTGAGATGTTCAGTGGCGCACTGGTGCATTTGATAATGTCGGCTGATGGTGGTGAGTCAGGAAAGTTGAACTTGGGCATATTATTTAGTTCAAAAATCTCGTTGATGACAGTGTTGAATGAGCCAGGATTCGCCATGTTGGCCATGTGGGCATATATCATACATTACTGGATTTTGGTGGTGTCCATTGTTGGCGGTGTGACGACTGTGTTGGTAGATGGTAGTGAGGCTTTAAGAATCTTGGTGGTGTCTGCCTGAATCTTGGCGATAGCAGCATAGGTGGGTGATCTTGAAGATGACTGCTTCTGTGCTGCTTCTTGGGTCTTCTTCATAATGTCTTTGCGAGTGGGACATTTAGCAGCAAGAGTGTGATGGTCGTTGCTTTTACAGTTCAGGCAAGATGGTGTTGGTGGAGCAGAGACGGTGCAGGACCTAAAATCGTGTCCTTCCTTACCACACGTTGTGCAGAACTTTTTCTCCTTCACAGGGCAGTCGCTGGTGCTGTGAGCATACGAATAACAATTCCAGCAGTGAGGAATGTAGTGGTATCTTTCAGCTTCGATGCAGGTGGGGCTGACGAAGTAATAATAAACAGCAAGACCGTCGGCTAATGCAGTGGCAGCCATGTTCACATCGCTGAATGTGATCTTGAGCATAGATGAAGCTGTAGGTATTTTCATGATGCTCTCCGCTGTGGCCCATGAGTTTTGATCCTCAATGGATGTCTTGAGTTCGTCGATAGGTTGAACTGTAAGAAGCTTATCAAGTTTCTTGAGGAAGACTGTCCTCCTTGCCCTGAGAGCTGGAGATGACATGACAGTAATCTCTACCAGTGAGAGTGGTGGTGGCAGTGGTAGTGAGTAGCTTCTCTGCTTCTTCATCATCGTTGCACACGACAATAAATGCTTCTTTCAAGGTCAATATGGTGTTGAACTTCACCTGGAGAACACTCTTGACAGCAACCGCTAGAGCGAGTTTTGATGAATCATTCACAGTGCCACTGTTGGGTTTGATCTTGACACGATTTGCGTAACTCATCGTGATGACCAAGCAAGGATGGAGACGAAGGTATAAATTCCCCTCCCCAACGGGGATCGTAGGGAGACTGAATACCAAGAGTCAGAGCTGCTGTGACCGCACTGGGCAGAGTCAACGAGCAGAGTATCCAATGCTTGTGCTCATATCCAGTGTGCTTGATGAGCTCGTGCTGTTATCGTGCTGATTAGGTAAAACTTGCGATTTTGGCTTAAATAGCAACGCTCACCTTGCCATATAAGACAAGTGAAAATTTGTGTATGCAATAATTTCGCCAAAATCATTCTGAACATAACGAAAAAAATATATTTCATTGTGTTTGTTTTTTATTAAATTAATGTTAACGTACCTAAAATATATTTAGTTTGGTTAGGCTAAATTAAATTGCGTTTGTTATAATAAGGTTAGGTAGGTTTTCAAAGTTTCTCTTGGTACAAAATTATATTTTTTTACATTAACATAAATGAAAAAAATATATCTTTAAACGTATAAGAGAAAATTTTAGAAGGGACTTAATTTTAAATTAGTTCGTGCTAATTGACCAGTTTTACCTAATCGTCACGACATATATATATATATATATATATATATATATATATATATATATATATATATATATACAGTACACGAGGTGTGAGAGATACATGTCTAGTACATATTGTTACATCTTTGTCACTGATTATAATGCAAAAATCTCATCCAGCTCCTGAGAGCTGGTGCGCGTGCCCAGAATACAGCATGCATTACCCCTCTGAACAGCAGCGCTGAGTCGCTGGAACAGAAAACTAGCTGCCCTGGGATCCCTAGTTACCCTGTTGAGTCTTTTGCCCAGCTCCTTGAGGAACTTAGATGCACTCTTTCCCCATGAGCCAAGGGTCTCTGAGCCTATGGGAACAAACATATAATGATGGGCAAGTTCTCCATATTTTCTCGATTTCTGGGACTCCCTGAAGGTGGCAGCTGCCCCTCCTTCCTCCCTGGTGTATTGGAGATAGGTATCAGCAAGGCAGATGAATTAAGAAAAGGTAGAAAAATAAGTCAGGAATTGCCTTAAAAGTGAACTTTTATTCCACTAGGTCCAATTAAATAGGATTTTTCAGTTCATTTCTTTTTTAGAAAACCCAACACATGTAGCAACGTATGAAGTTTGGCAGGAAGCCTCCATGTGAGGTCGAATTTGTGGGAGAGACAGACAGACATAGATTAATGATTATGTGATCGAAATCACACTTTAAATTGTTACCCTTGAAACATTATTAATGATCGCTTTCATATACTGAAACATCATTTTATGTGAATAAACATGGTTGTCCTGTCACAGTATAATGTTACAGTCTTAGTCAACAGTGTCATCTAGATTGCGTTATACAGTGTCACACTGTTCGATGGTTTGAGTTACTCAGAGTCACACTGTTCAATAGTTTGTGTTACATAGTGACAAAGTATCAATCAAATCCTTTGGGTTAGTGTCAGGGTTTTAATTAGATAGTTTATGTTACAGATTGCCGCCGTGCTAGATTCTTTCCTGCACAGTGCCACAGTGTTAGACGTTTTGCTTGTACAGTGCCTCATTGTTAGATGTTTTGCTTGAACAGTGCCTCAGTGTTAGATATTTTGCTTGTACAGTGCCACAGTGTTAGATGTTTTGCTTGCACAGTGCTTCAGTGTTAGATGTTTTGCTTGCATAGTCCTTCAGTGTTAGATGTTTTTCTTGCACAGTGCTTGTACAGTGCCTCAGTGTTAGATGTTTTGCTTGTACAGTGCCTCAGTGTTAGATGTTTTGCTTGTACAGTGCCACAGTGTTAGATGTTTTGCTTGCACAGTGCTTCAGTGTTAGATGTTTTGCTTGCATAGTCCTTCAGTGTTAGATGTATTTCTTGCACAGTGCTTGTACAATGCCTCAGTGTTAGATGTTTTGCTTGTACAGTGCCTCAGTGTTAGATGTTTTGCTTGCACAGTGCTTCAGTGTTAGATGTTTTGCTTGTACAATGCCTCAGTGTTAGATGTTTTGCTTGTACAGTGCCTCAGTGTTAGATGTTTTGCTTGTACAGTGCTACAGTGTTAGCTGTTTTTCTTGTACAGTGCCTCAGTGTTAGATCTTTTGTTTGTACAGTGCCACAGTGTTAGATGTTTTTCCTGCACAGTGCCTAGTGTTATTGCATAAAATCTTCATAGACGTATTTCAATTTCACTCTTGCCCTTTCCCCAATTTATATAAAAATGGTTTTCATTTATCCTGTGGTTGTTTCTTTGACAAAACATTTGATGGGTCGATATCGCCCTGTTACTTAGTAAAAAAAAGCTCATTCATTATCCTCTAAGTGAATATGAAATCTTATATTTTCATCCTAACCTCTTTTGAGAGTTCTTGTCTAATTCCAATATCCTCATAACCCTCCAAGTCCTCGATGCCCATGCCTTTCTTTAACACTTTTTTCCTATGCTTAATCTGTGCTAGTGTTGTTTTTAGCTACGTCTGCGAGTCTCTCATAATTTCCAATGCAACATTCTCACGAAGTGTTATTGAAATGCATTTTACCATTTCATTTATGTGTTCTTAATGTGTGTGTGTGTGTGTGTGTGTGTGTGTGTGTGTGTGTGTGTGTGTGTGTGTGTGTGTGTGTGTGTGTGTGTGTGTATGTGTGTGTACTCACCTAGTTGTGGTTGCAGGGGTCGAGACATAGCTCCTGGCCCCGCCTCTTCACTGGCCGCTACTGGGTCACTCTCCCTGCGCCATAAGCTTTATCATACCTCTTCTTAAAGCTGTGTATGGAACCTGCCTCCACTACATCGCTTCCCAAGCTATTCCACTTCCCGACTACTCTGTGACTGAAGAAATACTTCCTAACATCCCTGTGATTCATCTGAGTCTTCAACTTCCAACTGTGTCCCCTTGTTGCTGTGTCCCATCTTTGGAACATTCTGTCTCTGTCAACCTTGTCAATTCCTCTCAGTATTTTATATGTCGTTATCATGTCCCCCCTATCTCTCCTGTCCTCCAGTGTCGTCAGGTCGATTTCCCTTAACCTCTCCTCGTAGGACATACCCCTTAGCTCCGGGACTAGTCTTGTTGCAAACCTTGCACTTTCTCTAGCTTCTTTACGTGCTTGGATAAATGTGGGTTCCAAACTGGTGCTGCATACCCAGTATGGGCCTAACGTACACAGTGTACAGGGTCCTGAACGATTCTTATTAAGATGTCAGAATGCTGTTCTTAGGTTTGCTAGGCCCATATGCTGCAGCAGTTATTTGGTTGATGTGCGCCTCAGGAGATGTGCCTGGTGTTATACTCACCCCAAGATCTTTTCCTTGATTGAGGTTTGTAGTCTCTGGCCCCCTAGACTGTACCCGTCTGGTCTCTTTGCCCTTCCACAATCTTCATGACTTTGCACTTGGTTGGGTTGAACTCCAGGAGCCAATTGCTGGACCAGGCTTGCAGCCTGTCCAGATCCCTTGTAGTTCTGCCTGGTCCTCTTCCGATTGAATTTTTTCATCAACTTCACATCAGCTGCAAACAGGGAATTTTGGAGTCTATTCCCTTTCCCTCGTGTTCAAAACACCAGAAAAAACCCGTCCAGACCACCCCCCGTGGAACCCCACCTACCGGCGCCACTCTGGGCACCCGCCACGGACCAGACTCGCGCGCTTCCTGACAGGTATTCCCTTTCATTGTGCCTTCCGTTATCCTGCCTGGTCCTCCAGCTTTTATAACTTTTTGTGGGGCTGTGTCAAACCCTTTTTCATCCAAAAATATGCAATCACCCACACCCCCCTCTTGTCTTACTGCTGTCACCCTGTATAGAACTCCCAAAAGGTTTGTGACAGGAT
>WNWK01038889.1:0-17710 GCA_009830355.1 Cherax destructor
AATTGCCGCACCGCTTAGGGAGAAGACGGAATCAAGGTCAGAGAAGAGGGAAGGTCAGATGTGTCAAAAGGGCTAGTCGGAACCCCGGAACCCGTGCCATACCCTTCCCTTCATGTCAATAAACCAGCAATCTGGGATAGCAACCTCACATCCACCGAGCCACCTTGGCGGACAAAAGAGAGGGCGGCCGGATATCCGCCACAAAGCATACCGCCTTCATCCACCACCCCGGAATCCGAAAGATGGCCTCCAGAGATACACCCGTCGCCCGAAAGATACCCAAGGTTACCACCCGGGAGACCGGAGAGGGTTCGGGACATCCCCAGGCGATCCAGATTCCACGGCAAATTACACCACCGCCAAGAACCTCAACGGAACGGGATTGGACCATGGTACCCTTCCCCCTACCTAGGAACTATAATGCCTGAGGAGAGAAGCTCCCAGGGTAAAAATGGGAAGGAAATAAGGGAGGGATGAGGAGGAGGAGGAGGAGGAAAGGGAAAAAGGAGGATGGGGAAGATGGGAAAGGGGAGGGGGGATTGGGGGGTAATTAGGTTCGGTCTGAGGAAGAAGACCAAGAAGTCCAATTCCTTAGACCGATAGCCTCTTTACCACGACAAGGAGCCCCCCTTAAAGAGGATCTACATTGATGCAGTTTGTGACAGAACCTACAAGGGGAAATAACCTACTTGACTTTGTTCTGGCAAACAAGGAATCCCTTGTTAATAATTTAGAAATTACAGAGGAACTCGGCACAAGCGACCAAAAGTCAATTACCTTTAGCATTGAATGGATGTATGATAGTAGGGACAATTCTAACAGTCCCAGATTTTCGCTTAGCAGATTACAATGGGCTAAAAGAACACTTATCATCTGTGGACTGGGGTAACAAAGAGAGCTATCAATATGACAGCTTTCTTAACACTATACAGGCAGCCCAAAGAACATTTATCCCATA
This sequence comes from Cherax destructor, assembly GCA_009830355.1. NCBI lineage: Eukaryota > Metazoa > Arthropoda > Malacostraca > Decapoda > Parastacidae > Cherax > Cherax destructor. The sequence continues at coordinate 959 of WNWK01038889.1, forward strand.
TAAAGAAATTTTAGATAAAGTAGAAATAACCCAAAATGGATGAATAATAGGCTAAAATATCTTTTAGGACAGAAGAAAGGAATTTATAGGCGCATAAAAAGAGGTGAGGGTCATCTTATAAATCAGTATACTGACATAAAGAGGGACGTTAAAAAGGGGATAAGAAAAGCTAAATGGGACTATGAAATTAAAGTTGCTAGGGATTCAAAAACGAACCCCAAAATTTTTTTCCAGGTTTATAGAACAAAAATTAGAGATAGGTCCCCTTAAAAATAACTCAGGGCATCTTACTGACAAGGAGAATGATATGTGCTCTATTGTTAATAATTATTTTCTCTCGGTTTTCACACAGGAAGACATTAATAATATCCCAGTAATTAATTTTTATAGTGGCCCTGAAGAAGATAAATTATGTAATATCACAGTCACTAACAAAATGGTTATGAAACAAGTAGACCGACGAAAACAATCTTTTTGCAAGGGTTTTTAAGGAATGCAAATTAGAACTCTGTGAACCATTAACTAACATTTTTAATTTATCTCTTCAAACAGGTGTAGTGTCTGATATGTGGAAGGTGGCTAATATAATCCCTATTTTTAAAGCAGGGGACAAGTCACTACCGTCAAATTTCTGCCCAATAAGCCTGACCTCAAATGAAGGCAAAATATTATAGTCAATTTTAGCTGATATAATAAGAAGCCATCTAGGTAATCATAATTTGATTAATGATACTCAGCATGGATTTATGAGGGGCCGTTCCTGCCTATCTAATTTATTAACCTTCTTCAGTAAACCTTTTGAAGCTATTGATCACGATAAGGAATTCGATATTGTATATTTAAATTTTAGTAAGGCTTTTGATAAAGTACTGCAAGAGACTGTTAAAGAAAGTGGCAGCGCATGGCATTAGGGTAAAAGTGCTGTCATGGATCGAGTCATGGGTCACCAATAGGAAGCAGAGAGTGTGCTTAAATGGGGTTAAATCCGAGTGGGGATCTGTAACAAGTGGCGTTCCACAGGCATCAGTCTTAGGCCCGTTGTTGTTTATAATATATATCAATGTCCTTGATGAGGGAATTACTAGTGATATGAGCAAATTCGCCGATGACACGAAGATAGGAAGGATAATTGATTCAAATATAGATGTCAGGGAACTTCAGGAGTATTTAGACAAGCTCAGTGGTGACCTGTACTTAACTCAGTGGTGACCTGTACTTAACTCAGTGGTGACCTGTACTTAACTCAGTGGTGACCTGTACTTAACTCAGTGGTGACCTGTACTTAACTCAGTGGTGACCTGTACTTAACTCAGTGGTGACCTGTACTTAACTCAGTGGTGACCTGTACTTAACTCAGTGGTGACCTGTACTTAACTCAGTGGTGACCTGTATTTAACTCAGTGGTGACCTGTATTTAACTCAGTGGTGACCTGTACTTAACTCAGTGGTGACCTGTACTTAACTCAGTGGTGACCTGTACTTAACTCAGTGGTGACCTGTACTTAACTCAGTGGTGACCTGTACTTAACTCAGTGGTGACCTGTACTTAACTCAGTGGTGACCTGTACTTAACTCAGTGGTGACCTGTACTTAACTCAGTGGTGACCTGTACTTAACTCAGTGGTGACCTGTACTTAACTCAGTGGTGACCTGTACTTAACTCAGTGGTGACCTGTACTTAACTCAGTGGTGACCTGTACTTAACTCAGTGGTGACCTGTACTTAACTCAGTGGTGACCTGTACTTAACTCAGTGGTGACCTGTACTTAACTCAGTGGTGACCTGTACTTAACTCAGTGGTGACCTGTACTTAACTCAGTGGTGACCTGTACTTAACTCAGTGGTGACCTGTACTTAACTCAGTGGTGACGTGTCTTATGTGATCTCTGTAAATCTGAAGATGTCCTCTCTTGAGCTTCTCTACCAGCAGCTAAAGGAAGAACTTAGGGTGGCTAAGCTTGAGATACAGCGACTGACTGAGGAGAACAAGAGGATTTGTAGTAATCCTCCTGTTGTGAATCCTCAAGTCAAGAAAGGAACCTGGACAGTGGCTGGAATACATGGGACAAGAGAACAGATGGAGAGGTAGAATCAACGAATATCCAGGAGAATGTTGTGGAAACATCGAACCCATTCTCCATCCTACCCGATGATTGTGAGTCGACTACTAGGAGCTCACCACGAACGACACCAAATAAGGTAAGAACATTGTTCTTGTTGGGGATAGTCAAATTAGGTACATGCATAGAGCCTTCTGCTTGAAAGATAGAAGTAGGAGACAGAGGGTTTGCTTTCCTGGGGCTGGGATGGAGGATATTGTTAGCCGTCTGGACGACATCATGAGAGGTAATGGGAGCAATCCTATTATCTGTCTCAGTGCTGGAGGCAACGATGTTGGCAGACGTAGGAGTGAGGACCTGACTAGCAGGTTTAGGTCAGCAATAGACATAATTAGGAAGAAGGGTAGGAACCCTGTCATATGTGGTATTTTGCCAAGGAGAGGAGTTGGAAATAAATGGCTGTCCAGGGCAATTGGTGTCAATTGCTGGCTGGACAAATACTATAAGAAAAATTCAGTAACATTCATTGACAACTGGGACCTCTTCTATGGCAGAAATGACATGTATGCCAGGGATGGGGTTCACTTATCCAGGTCTGGGGTGGGGGCACTGGCAACTGTAGTGGAGGGAGCTGTTAGGGCTTTAAACTAGAAATAATTAGTGGTATGGGTTTTGGGGGGAAAACAGTGAAGTCCCAGTGTAGTAATATTATAAGTTCTAGGAGAACTAGTAATAGGCAGAATAAGGTGGACAGTGGAAAGCTAGTGACACTAGATGACAAGGACAGTAATAGGTATAGTGGAAAAACAGAAATGAGCAGGAAGGGTAAAGAGAAAGGAGGGTCTTTAAATATTTATTACACCAATAGTCGTAGTGCTAGGAATAAGATGGACGAGTTGAGATTAGTTGCAAGTACGGGTATTATTGATGTTTTTGCAATAACTGAGACATGGTTTAATATGAAAAATCGGGACATGCCTGCTGAATGTCACATCCAGGGTTTTAAATTATTCCAAGTAGACAGAAGTATCGGAAAGGGGGGTGGGGTGGCACTCTATGTCCATGATCATTTAAATTGTTGTATAAAAACGGGAATAAAGTCTGAAATAATACATACAGAGTCTGTCTGGATAGAATTTTCAGAGTTGTGTGAAAAATTGATTTTAGGTGTGATATACTGTCCTCCGAAATTAGATAGGGAACAAGGGAGACTACTTTGGGAGGAAATTGTTAAGACCACAAGGCACGATAACATAGTAATTCTAGGGGACTTTAACTTTAGTCAAATTGATAGGAATTTCTTGACAGGGAATTTAGAATCTAACTACTTTTTAGAAGTTCAGGATTGTTTTTTGAGGCAGTTTGTGACAGAACCTACAAGGGGAAATAACCTACTTGACTTGGTTCTGGCAAACAAGGAAACCCTTGTTATTAATTTAGAAATTACAGAGGAACTCGGCACAAGCGACCACAAATCAATTACCTTTAACATTGAATGGATGTATGATAGTAGGGATAACTCAGTAACGATCCCAGATTTTCGCTTAGCAGATTACAATGGGGTTAGAGAACACTTATCTGTGGACTGGTGTAACGAAGAAAGCTATCAATATGACAGTTTTTTGAACACTATACAGGCTTCCCAAAAAACATTTATACCGTATAATGAAATTAGATAAAGTAGAAATGACCCAAAATGGATGAATAATAAGCTCAAATATCTTTTAAGGCAGAAGAAAGAAATTTATAGGCGCATAAAAAGAGGTGAGGGTCATCTTATAAATCAGTATACTGACGTAAATCAGTATACTGAGGGACGTTAAAAAGGGGATAAGAATAGCTAAACAGTACTATGAAATTAAAATTGCTAGGTGTCAGGGGAATGCCTTCCCCTGAACAAAAAATTTATGGAAAAATAAATGATAAATAATAATAAACTGATATTGAATAAGATAGTTTATATTGGATTTTACTTAAAATTAAATAGAAATAAAAAAAATATATAGCCGTTGTGGTTCTCGTCTGTTGGTGAGTCAGGAGGATGCAAGTACAAGATGTTGGAGATTATGATGTTGGTCTCCTCCAGGTTGAGGTTAAGACTGCGGAGTAGATGGTAAGTCTCCGATGTTATTGTCTCCTGCGACCAAGAAGTTGGAGCACCACACTGCAGATGACAAAAAGGTGAGATTCCAAACACAACACCCTCTAATGCTCGCAAGTTAGAGAACTTGACTCAGAGGAGTTGACGTGAATTCCCGTAAGTCCAAGGAAATCTTGCTCACTCGTCTAGTGTCTATCCTGGGAAACCAGTCGAGGAGCAGAGCTGATGGTAAAGAAAATACTCTGGTTACCATAGGCTTGTAAAACATCTAAGATAGAAAAAGGTGTTCAATAATAACCAAGTCACTACTGGTAACCAAAGAAAACATAATAATCACACAAAAGAAATACTCCTGGTAGATCGCCTTACCTGATCCAGAGAAGAGTGAAGGTGAAATGACTTTCCACTCCCCAACCGACACCAGGTAAGAGTCATACTACCAGGAGTAGAAGGTAAAAACCCTCAACAGACAACCGGGAACAAGAGTTTTATCCCAGCCCGCTAGATGGAAGTGTGGGCTGTAACTCATTAATGATACTCCCGGCTAACTGAACAACTGTACCCCTATTTACACTACTTTTCCCTCACACTAGGGATTCAAAAACTAACCCAAAAAGTTTTTTCCAGGTTTATAGAACAAAAGTTAGAGATAAGATAGGTCCCCTTAAAAATAACTCTGGGCATCTTACTGACAAGGAGAATGATATGTGCTCTATTTTTAATAATTATTTTCTCTCGGTTTTCACGCAGGAAGACACTAATAATACCCCAGTAATTAATTAGATAAGTTTAGATTTAGAAAGGATATAGGGAAGTATTAATTTGGAAATTGGGTAGTTGATGAGTGGAACAGTCTGCCTAGTAGGGTTATTGAAGCCTTGGGTAGTTTCAAATTTAGGGTGGAGTGGTTGGTGCTATTATTTAATATATGTATGGAAGAGGGTAAGGTACCTAGGGATTGGCAGAGAGCGTGTATTGTTCCTTTGTATAAAGGCAAAGGGGACAAAAGAGAGTGCAAAAATTATAGGGGAATAAGTCTGTTGAGTATACCTGGTAAAGTGTATGGTAGAGTTATTATTGAAAGAATTAGGAGTAAGACAGAAAGCAGGATAGCAGATGAACAAGGGGGCTTTAGGAAAGGTAGGGGGTGTGTAGACCAAGTGTTTACAGTGAAACATATAGGTGAACAGTATTTGGATAAGGGTAAAGATGTTTTTGTGGCATTTATGGATTTGGAAAAGGCGTATGATAGGGTAGATAGGGGGGCAATGTGGCAGATGTTGCAGGTGTATGGAATAGGAGGAAGGTTACTGAAAGCAGTAAAGAGTTTTTATGAGGATAGTGAGGCTCAGGTTAGAGTGTGTAGGAGGGAAGGGGACTATTTCCCAGTAAAAGTGGGCCTTAGACAAGGATGTGTGATGTCACCGTGGTTGTTCAATATATTTATAGATGGGGTTGTAAGAGAAGTGAATGGTTTCAAGTTGGAAAAGTTCAGATTCAGGAAGGATATAGGACTATAGGAGGTGTGGGACTAAAAGATAAAGAAGCAAATACAAAGTGGGAGTTGTCACAGTTGCTTTTTGCTGATGACACTGTGCTTTTGGGAGATTCTGAAGAAAAGTTGCAGAGGTTGGTGGATGAATTTGGTAGGGTGTGTAAAAGAAGAAAATTGAAAGTGAATATAGGAAAGAGTAAGGTGATGAGGATAACAAAAAGAATAGGTGTCGAAAGATTGGATATCAGATTGGAGGGAGAGAGTATGGAGGAGGTGAATGTATTCAGATATTTGGGAGTGGACATGTCAGCAGATGGGTCTATGAAGGATGAGGTGAATCATAGAATTGATGAGGGGAAAAGGGTGAGTGGAGCACTTCGAGTCTGTGGAGACAAAGAACTTTGTCCATGGAAGTAAAGGGAATGTATGAGAGTATAGTTATACCAATGCTCTTATATGGGTGTGAAGCATGGGTGATGAATGTTGCAACGAGGAGAAGGCTGGAGGCAGTGGAGATGTCGTGTCTGAGGTCAATGTGTGGTGTGAATATAATGCAGAGAATTCGGAGTTTGGAAATTAGGAGGAGGTGCGGGATTACCAAAACGATTGTCCAGAGAGCTGAGGAGGGGTTGTTGAGGTGGTTTGGACATGAAGAGAGAATGGAACGAGACAGAGTGACTTTGAGAGTGTATAAATCTGTAGTGGAGGGAAGGCGGGGTAGGGGTCGGCCTAGGAAAGGTTGGAGGGAGGGGTAAAGGAAGTTTTGTGTGTGAGGGCTTGGACTTCCAGCAAGCATGTGTGAGCGTATTTGATAGGAGTGAATGGAGGCATATGGTTTTAATACTTGACGTGCTGTTGGAGTGTGAGCAAAGTAACATTTATGAAGGGATTCAGGGAAACCAGCAGGCCGGACTTGAGTTCTGGAGATGGGAAGTACAGTGCCGGCACTCTGAAGGAGGGGTGTTAATGTTGCAGTTTTATAACTGTAGTGTAAAGCACCCCTCTGGCAAGACAGTCATGGAGTGAATGATGATGAAAGTTTTTCTTTTTCGGGCCACCCTGCCTTGGTGGGAATCGGCCGATGTGTTAATAAAAAAAAAAAAAAAAAAAACTTCATGAGTGAGAAGGGTTGGATTTGAGTGGGACTTGCACATGAGTAAATAGAATTATCAAAACTTATTTCTTGGGTATCTCTGTTAGTGGGATGGATTGTGAAGGACCTGCCTAGCATGGGCCAACAGGCCTGCTGCAGTGTTCCTCCTTTCTTATGTTCTTATGTTGATCTCTAACTTTTGTTCTATAAATCTGGAAAAAAACTTTTGGGTTAGTTTTCGAATCCCTAGCAACTTTAATTTCGAAGTCTTGTTTAGCTTTTCTTTTTCCTTTTCCAACGTCCCTCTTAATGTCAATATACTGATTTATAAGATGACCCTCACCTCTTTTGATGCGCTTATAAATTTCTTTCTTCTGCTCTAAAAGATATTTGAGCCTAGTATTCATCCATTTCGGGTCATTACTATTAGATCTAATTTCTTTATACTGGATAAACTTTCTTTGGGCAGTCTGTATAGTGTTCAGGAAGCTCTCATATTGATAGCTCTTCTCGTTACCCCAGTCAACAAATGATAAGTGTTCTCTAAGCCCATTGTAAACTGCTAAGCGAAAATCTGGAACTGTTACTGACTTGTTCCTACTATCATACTTCCATTCAATGCTAAAGGTAATTGATTTGTGGTCACTTGCGTCGAGTTCTTCCGTAATTTCTGAATTATTAACAAGGGTTTTCTTGTTTGCCAGAACCAAATCAAGCAGGTTATTTCCCCTAGTAGGTTCTGTCACAAACTGCTTCAAATAACAATCCTGAACTACCTCTAAAAAGTCGTTATATTCTAAATTCCCACTCAAAAAATTCCAATCAATCTGACTAAAGTCCGCTAGAATTACTTTGTTATCGTGCCTTGTGGCCTTAACAATTTCCTCCCAGAGTAGTCTCCCTTTTTCCCTATCTTAGATTGGGGGACGGTATATCACGCCTAAAATCAAATTTTCATACCTCTCTGAAAATTCTATCCACACACCGTCTGTATATATTATTTCAGACTTTATACCCGTTTTCATACAACAATTTAAATAATCTCGGACATAAAGTACCACCCTACCCCCATTTCCGATCTGTCTACTTGGAACAGTTTAATTAAAACCCTGAATGTGACATTCAGCAGGCATGTCCCGATTTTTCATATTAAACCACGTTTCAGTTATTGCAAAAGCATCAATATTACCCACACTTGCAACTAATCTCAATTCGTCCATCTTATTTCTCGCACTAAGACTATTAGTATAACAAATATTTACAAAACCTCCTATCTCTTTTCTCTTCCTGCTGATTTCTGTTCTTCCACTATACCTGTTACTGTCCATGTTATTATTAAGATTCGTAATATGGAAATAAATGGTATATAATACTGACACAATGGAAAAATGAACACTTAAGCAGTATAATGTGATCCTTTCTTGATAAGATTCATAATATCAAGGCCTAAGTCAATATATACATACTCATTTTTTTCCATTTCTAAACCCATACCTCTAACTACTCCTAGTTAAAAGTCATAACAACTCCCTCAACTGAGCTTGCAAGAAAACCCACACCTGCCCTGGATAAGTGAACCCCATCCTTGGTATACATGTCATGTCTACCGTAGAAGTTGTCCCAGTTGTCAATGAATGGTACAGCATTATCCTTAAATCATTCCTGAAATGGGACACCACAGTGTCATTGTACAGGTTGCCAGCACGGCCTGAAACAGCATGGTTAGGGTGATATTCATCCATAAAGCCTTGCACCCTGCTCCACATTCCACAAATCTCCTTAATCACTGAAGCAGGCACCTTCTTCCATCTCTGTTCCACCTCCTCCTCTGAACCATTTTCCTGACCTGTGGTCTGTTATTGCTGTTGCTGTTGAAGCTCTTGCAGATCTTCAGTGGTTATCTCTTCTTTGTGCTCCTCCACCAACTGTTCCACATCCTCACCACTCACCTCCAACCCCATGGACTTGCCCAGTTCCACAATTTCTTGCACAACAGGCTCAGGCTCAGGGTTCTGAGGCTCAGCCCCAAAACCTTCAAAATCCCTCTCTACGACACAGTCTGGCCACAATTTTCTCCAGGCAGAGTTCAAAGTCCTGGTAGTCACTCCCTCCCAAGCCTTACCTATAAGGTGTACACAATGCAGGATATGGAAATGATCTTTCCAAAAGTCTCTTAGGGTCATATTCATGTCTGTGGTCACATCAAAGCACTTTTGAACCATTGCTTTGGTGTAGAGTTTTTTAAAGTATCAAATGACCTGCTGGTTCATGGGCTGGAGAGAAGGAGTGGTATTAGGGGGCAAGAATTTCACTTTGATGAACCTAAAGTTCTCCACAATTTGCTCTGCCAAGTCTGAATATCAGGAGGCACTTAAGTGGCAAATTATTTTCCTCGAGATATTTCTTCACACTGGGGCCAAACACTTCATGGAACCAATCACAGAAAATGTCCCTAGTGACCCATGCCCTGTTGATAGACTTCCACATCACACACAAATTAGTCTTGGCGACACCGCATCTCTAAAACGCTCGGGGATTTTCAGAATGATACACCACTAAAGGCTTCACTTTACAATCACCATTGGCATTGGCACAAAACATCAGAGTTAGCCTGTCTTTCATAGGCTTATGTACTGGGAGTGCCTTTTCCTCCTGTGTAATGTAGGTCCTGTTTGGCATTTTCTTCCAAAAAGAGGCCTGTTTCGTCACAATTGAACACTTGTTGAGGTTGGAATTGTTCAGCCTCTATGTACCCCACGAATTCATTCACATAATTTTCAGCTGCACTTTTGTAAGAACTGGCTGCTTCACCATGCCTCACAACACTATGTATGCCACTATGCTTCTTAAATCTGTCAAACCAGCCTTTGCTGGTTTTAAATTCGTTCACTTCAGCACTCGTTGCAGGCATTTTCTTGACGAGATCATAATGCAACTGTCTTGCTTATACACATATTATTGCCTGCGTAATACTATCTCCTGCTAATTGTTTCTCGTTGATCCACAACAACAACAAATTTTCCACATCTCCACATCTTCCAGCACTTGCGATCTCTGTTTTGTGATCATATTTGCACCTTTCGCAACAACAGCTTCCTTGATTTTACGTGTATTTCCCTTGGATACAATGATAGCGATGGTTGAATGGGCTTTGCCATACAGCCTGGCCAGCTTAGTGATACGCACTCCACTTTCATATTTTGCTATTATCTCCTTCTTCACTTCTACCATATTTCTCAGCCTCTTTACCACAAGGCTGGCACTAGGAGCCTTCTTTGAACCCATGGTGGTTTATTTAGCAGTTACAAGCACTAAAAACAGTGGGCACGTGTACGCGTCCAGGACGAATATCGTATTCCGAGCGGATCATCATAAACTGAGCCAATATTTTGACAGAAAAATGTATCGCTAATCAATTTTAGTGTAATCCGACGCCATCATAATCCAGGGGTTGACTTTTCATACACAGGTATACGTAACGTATGCCGGGCAGATAAGGACGTGTCGTCTCTGTGGTGCCCCGGGTCATGCGGCGGCATCGTGTGAATGATGTAGGGAGCGACAGAAGAGCAGGGACGGTGGAGCGTTTCTTTACGAGACGGTCGGGCATGAGGAATCCGTAACTCGAGTGCCATCAGCTGTGACGGTTGCCTTGGCAGATGCATCCGTTGAGGGCAGTTGGGGTGTAGCTGTTGATGAGGCAGTTTTGACCTTAACCCCACCATCGCATGTTGTGATGCAGGAACCAGGTCGGGATGTCTCGGGTGACGAGCAGGCGGTGGTGGAGTCGATCTTATTGGTCCCCAGTTTGGAGGAGATCCAGAGGATTCTCGAGGACCCACTGCCAAATGGTTTATTAAGTCCAACGGTGGAGTTGGAGAGTTCAGTGTGTGTGGACAGCAGTGGCGCGGACTTTGCTGACCACGGGTCTGTGGTTACAGCGGAGGTGGAAGTGCATAGAGAGGATAGTGAAGGGGAAATGGAAGTGGCAGGTGTATCCCGCAAACGGGCTAGCGGTACTGTTGAGGATGATGTGCTAACCCCAGGCCAAAAGTCATGTAAAATGGTCTATGCAGATGTGGCAAAGGGTAGGAAGGTTGCACAGCAGGGGAAGAATAGTGGGGGCGGGAAGATTTGTAGAGGAGTCAGTGGAACGTCCAGGACAGGTGTGACAGGATCCGTACGATGTAGTGGTAAACCCCCATTGATGTTTTCAGGTGTTTCAACATGAATGTTAATGGCCTCCGAACAGAGGTAAAGAGATGGGTAGAGATGACACTCAGACGCATGAATGTTGACGTTTGCTTCTTTCAGGAGCACAATTTCAGGTGTGGACGGGACTTACGATTGACAGGTTATATATGTTATAAGGGGAGCTCTGAAAACCTCAAGGGCGGGGTTGTGGTGGGGATCCATGAGACCAGCCCCTTCAGGTTGAAGGCATGGGAGGAGGGGGAGGGGGATGGATTGTTAGGGTAGAGAGTGGGGTGACATACAGGTGTGTTTTGTCGGGGTTTATATGCCGGCGACTAACAATCGTTGGGTGAAGGAAGAGTTTGTTCGCGATTGTTTAGTTTACACTTTGCAGGGTCTCCCTTTAGTCACTATCATCGCAGGAGATTGGAATTGCGTAATTAGAGGAAAGGATGTGGAACTTAGGGGGGCGGGTTGCGTGTTGGGGGTTTTGAGGGAGGTGTTGCAGGCGGTCGGGGTGGCGGACGTAGTTAGGGGAGGTGGGTGGCAGGTAGAACACATGTATATTAAATTGGGTTACGCAGCGTGGCTGGATCGGGTTTATGTGTCGGATGCAGTTTGCATCAGTGCTGTATCTTGTGAGGATCTGGGTTACTCAGACCATAGAGGTGTTTTGGCTGAGCTGGGGTGGCAAGGAGCAGTGAGGATTTACCCTAGCTACTGGAAGTTGAACGTACGTTTGTTGCAAGGACCAGATCATCGGGAGATTTTTGCGGAATGGTGGGGAAGGGTCTGGGATGGGGGTTAGGGGATTGGTGATGTGGTGGATTGGTAACACGTGAGAGCGAAAGTGGCCATCAGGGAATTCTACAAAAGGGTGGCAGGGGAGGAGACACGTTTTAGGTTAGGGATGCAGAGGTATTTGGAGGGGCAACTAAAGGAGTGCTATCAGGGAGCAAGAAGATATCCGTATGCGGAAATTGAAAATCTTAGGATGCAACTGAGAGACTTACAAAATGAAGGTTTTCATGCTCTGAGGGTGTGAGGGGGTTTGGAGGAGGTACTTTAGGGGGATGAACCCTCGGCACTGGTTTTACGTAAGTTTCAAGTCTGGAGGAAGGGGATGACGGTTATGTCATTAGCAGTTGAGGAGGATTTGGGTGGGTATAGCCGATGGCAGGTAATTCACACCACAGACACCATGAGTTGTTACACTGACAAATGGTTTGAGCGCAAATTTGGATGGAGGGAAGGTGATGGGCATGCGTGTGAGATGGTTTTGGAGGGTATCGTTTCGAGACTAGGTATGGAGGAAAGGAAGCTAATGGAGGGATATATTACTGAAGAGGAAGTGTGGCAGGCAGTGAAGAGCCAAAAATTGGGGAAAGCGCCTGGTATTGATGGGATTTCAGGGGACTTTTATGTAACCCATTGGGAGGTTTTAAGACAGGTGTTGATCAGGGTATTTAATGAAATGAAGTTGTGGGGCAGGATGGGTGGGGAGCTAGATATGGGGATTGTGGTTTTAGTGCCTAAGGGAAGTGGTGGTGGGACTCACTCACAGAACACAACGAGAGGTTGATAGGATCACTGCATGGGAACTCCAATGGAGAATTAAAACAAATCCCCTTAAATCTAAGATCACCTTTTTCTTTAAAAGACGTGGAGTTCTCACCCCTGTTGACCTCAAAACAAGCACCTCTCGCACACGTATACCACAAACCCGCTCTGTTGTCGTCCTAGGTGTCAACTTGGACACCAGGTTGACAATCAAACCTCACATCACTTCTAAAACTGCTGTTGCTGAGATTGCTCTCTCTCAGCTTTATAAGTTGCGAGGAGCTCACCCTGCAACTAAACTTCACCTTTATAAAGCCCTTATTAGGCCCCTCATTTCTTACTCTCCTCTAGCTCTATCACTATCTGCCAAAACAAATACCATAAAACTTCAGCGTGTCCAAAACCGAGCACTACGTTGGGTGTTGGGAGTGAAGTGGGATGATTTTGCAACCAGCGAATCTCTCCATCTCAGGACTAACACACCAGCTCTGAACGAATTTTGGAAGACACTTTCCGACAAACAAATTGACAGACTTGAGACTTACCATGAACATTGGACTGACTACCTTGATACCACAATAAAACGGCCTTATACCGAAGTCAACCTCTTCAGAGCTTTGAACGAACCTGCCCCTCCCCCCTGATACACATAAAATAGCCTCTCTTTTTACCACCTAATACTTCTCTTTAGAATGAACTAGTCTCAAACCAGATGTTTTCTTACTTATCTCTACCCGCCATCCTATGAGAGTCGTCCTTGTGCAGTTTCCGAGATGAAGCAACTTGTAGATGTCCTTGGCTCCACCTGAACACCCTGCCTTTGCCGATCTAAGCGTCCAGTCTTGCAGCAGATAATACCTGTCACTATTAAGCCTCACAATGACTTGCAGTTGGGTTTAGTCCTGACTCTATTTCTCACTCTAAAATATTTCCTCTCACCCATCTATTCTTCACCTATCCCCACTTCCCTCTCGCCCATTGTGGGTACTTACCTGAGAGTATTCGTTTCGTTTCGTGGTGGGACTCTTCGGGCGTATAGGCCCATCACATTATTGTGTGCTGACTATAAAAATTTTGTGCGGGTTTTAGCAAACCGCATGAAGAAGGTTTTGGGAAAGTTATTGGAGGGTAGGCAATATGGGGTCCCAGGACGCAGCATGAGGGAGGGACATCGCAGGATTAAACGTTTCATTGAGGATAGGGGGGAGGGGGTGTCGTGGGGCTGGATTGGGAAACAGCCTACGACAGTGTAGATAGAGGCATGTTAATGGGTATACTGTTGAGACAGGGGTTTGGAGAGGGGGTGGTGGAATGGTTGCGCACTTTGTATACAGGAGCTAGAGTGAGAGTACAGGTGAACGGGACGGTGAGGTCCTTGGTGAGCATGGAACGGGGGTTGCGACAGAGGTGCCCCTTATCGCAGCTTCTGTTTGCATGTTTGCAGGACCCCTTTTACAGGCTGGTGTCAGAGGGCATCAGGGAGGGAGATTGTGAGCTAGGAGAATGAACGAGGATTATTGGTTACGTGGATGACACCACCATTTTAGTGGGTAGAAAGGAGGGATTGGGGAATGTCAACAGACTTATAGATTTTTTTGGAGGCGGGCAACAGGTATGCGGGCGAATAAAGCGAAATCAAAGTTGTTAGAGGTAGGAACATGGGTGGGGGGCGTTGGGGCAGAGGTTCGGGTGGGCAATAGTAGATAGCTTGAAAATATGCGGGGTGACTTTTGGTAATGTGGCGAGCGTGGCATGTGAGATTAATTCCTCAGCGGTGGTCGATGCGGTTTTAGGTAGGCTGGAGGGTTGGAGGCCAGGTGAGGTAACCCTCTTGCAAAGGACGATTGTTATTAATTCTTTGGTGTATAGTAAGCTTTAGTATGTTGCCACAGTATATCCCCTCCTGGAAAGAGATATCAAGCACTTGCAGAACAGAGTTTTGCAGTTTATTTGGGGTTTTGGAAGGCATTCGTTGCGAAAGGAGGTGGTATTGACAAAGGTAGGGAAGGGAGGTATGGGTCTGATACCTTTGCATAGGAGATTAATGGGGTTATACGTTAGGCAAGAATTTATAGCGAGGGGTGGGTATTGGGGGCAAGGGTGGATAGAGTCATGAGGGAGGTTAAAAGGTGGTGGCAGGGTCGGGACCTGTCGGGGTGTGAGGCGATTCTGAGGCATCTCCTGGTGGTTCCAGATCCTGGACGGGTAAAATTGAGAAGTTTGGACAGGGTGGAAACGGGGGACGTGAGGGTGCTATGTGGAACGCCAGACATGGCTTTTCACGTAGTATTTGGGGAGGGTGAGGGAATGGTTCACTGGGATAATTTGAGGGGTGGGGCGTTGGTTTATCGGTTCTGCGGACTTTAAGTTTAGATGTGGTGGGATGTCCGGAGGACGTGCGGCGTGCGGTTATGTATTTGGTTTTATATTACATTTATGTGTCATGAGGGAGGTGAGAAGTGAGGTGCGGATCCGGGCCCTAGCGGCTCGGTTTTATAGAACTAAGTGTAGAAATCAGGGGTTGTACGGTAAGGTATCGGATAGAGATTTCTTGGAGGGGTGTAAGCGGCTATCGATGGGAACGTTACTAGGATAGTTTTTGTATAGGTATGGAGGAGTTGGTCTCCGGGGGGGTGAGGAATACGGTGTGCAAGTGTCAGATGGAGTGCATGTATGGGGGGTTGTCTTATATATCATATGTATTATACTTGTGTAGTATATGAACTAATTGTACTATACTTGTGTAGTATATGATGTAAGACCAGCCTTTAGATGTAAGATCCCTTGAAGCCTATGACGTCACAATACCCGCTGACGTCAGAGGCTCTACGCACGTGTGTGCCCGCGCAGAGGTATCACGCTCACTACGCGCATAGACCTATACTAAGACAGGAGGGCTGGGTTACTGTCCTCTCTCACATATATATCTACTCCACCATCCATTCGTGAGTTTACTTGATACTCCTTAATATCTCTCCCAAAGCCACACGACAGGGTGGCGGGAGTGGGGGCGGGGGTGAGGTTTGGGGTTCCTGCGCTGTATTGGCAGGGTATGGGTGAAAGGTGTGGCTGATGACTCAGATGCGGGGGAGGTCTTTATCCTGGGTGTCAGGGGTTTTCCGATGGGGGTTTGCCCTACCTCAAGGTCCTGTCGTTTTTGTTTAGGTATTTTTTTTTGACGTTCCACACATTACAGATGAATTGTTTGTCCAATGTGTTACTTAGGAAAATTGGAACCATATTCTCATGTTTTTTTTATTTAAAGTAGGTTTACGTTTTTGCATCATAATTCATTAATATTCTTTAGAGTGTCGTATTACGGCAATTGTTTCCTGTGTTTTCCCTGTGGTTTACTTATGTTAATGTTTTTTGTGAGTTTGCCTTGTGGTGTGGCTACTGATGTATCTGCAGATGTTTATTTGTTTCTGGTGTATTGATTTCCGCATCCTGTACATCGTGTCCTTTTAATTAAAAGGTTTAATCCATCATAAATGTTCCCAGGTTTCTATGTTTACATATTGTGGTTTTTTTTTATATGAAATTTTGACTGCGATGAATGTGCATTGTAATGTATCAGGATTTGTTATATGAGTTTCCTTTAGTCATAATGATTTGGTATATTTTTCTTGTGCAGGACTGTATATGTATGTTACGGGGGGTCTTGGTTGTGTGTCCTCACGATATTTTGGAGATAACTGATATGTATTGGTTTAATGTATATTAAGGACTATCACGTATAAAGAGTTTTTTTTAGTCAACATGTTTGTAAGTCATAGGTAGTGTATTGGTACAGAGTTGAAGTTTAGTGGCTATGTATATTACTGGGTAGTTTTTTTTAATTGTATTCAATGTACTAATATGGAATGTGCACTTGTATGTGGAAATGTAAGGAAAACTTTTGTACCAGTTTAGCACAGATGTGTACGGGCATTGTAGTAGCATGTTGGGGGGGGAAATTTTTAAAACATTTTGGAAAATTTTTGGTTTCATGGGATCATTAACCCTTAGTTTCAGTTTATCTTACATATAAGTAAGCATAAAGTTATTTTGTTCTTTTGTTTTTGAAGGTTTACTTATGTATAGGGGTTTTCAGGGGTAATTTAAGTGCTGTTTAAGTATCATTTTGTTCTAGGACAGCACCTTATATTCTAGCTTACGGTGGCTGATGATTGTTTTTTTTAGTCTGTTAAAGGTATCGGTTTTTAGATACTAATAGGAGAGACCTTTATGAGAGTATATTTCCAGATGT
>WNWK01038890.1:0-17709 GCA_009830355.1 Cherax destructor
ATTTATCTAACCTATTTTTAAAACTACACAATGTTTTAGCTTCAATGACGGTACTGGAGTTTGTTCCACTCATCCACAACTCTATTACCAAACTAGTGCTTTCCTATATCCTTCCTGAATCTGAATTTTTCCAACTTAAAACCATTGCTGCGAGTCCTGTCTTGGTTACATATTTTTAGCTCGCTAATTACAATACCTTTATTTATTCCTGTTTTCCATTTATACACCTCAATTATATCCCCCCTAATTCTACGCCTTTCTAGAGAGTGCAGATTCAGGGTCCTCAGTCTATCCTCATAGTGAAGATTTCTGATACATGGGATCAACTTTGTCATTCTCCTTTGTATGTTTTCCAATGCATTTATATCCATTCTGTAATACAGTGACCAGAACTGTGCAGCATAATCTAAATGAGGCCTAACCAAAGATATATAGAGTTGAAGAACTACCTGAGGGCTCCTATTATTTATGCTTCTTGATATGAAGCCAAGGACTCTGTTTGCTTTATTGAGAACACTTATGCACTGTTGACCGTTGACTGATTACTGCTAACCAGAACTCCCAAATCCTTTTCGCAATCAGTGGTATTAAGATCTATATTATTTAGTTTATATGTGGCATGGTTATTTTCCTGTCCAGTGTTTAGAACTTTGCATATGTCTATTTTAAACTGCATCTGCCATTTTTTCGATTACTGCATCAGTCTATTCAAATCTTCCTGTAGTGCTCTAATGTCCTCGTCAGAATGAATTCGACGGTCTATTTTGGTGTCATCAGCAAACTTGCTTATGTCGCTATTTATTCCCTCATCTATGTAGTTTATGTAGATTGTGAACAACAAGGGGCCCAACACTGACCCCTGTGGAACACCGCTCGTGATGCTTCCCCACTCTGATTTCTCCCCATTTATGCAAACTCTCTGCTGCCTATCTGTCAACCATGCCTCTACCCAGGAAAATTTCTCCTATTCCGTGTGCCTTAATTTTCCTCAATAGTCTCTGATGCGGTCCACATATACAATATATATACTTCTAATAAAGTCCATATACACAGTATCATATTCATTACCATGATCTACCTAACAAATACCTTAGTGAAAAAAGTTAATAAATTCATTAGGCAGGAACGCCCTTTTGTAATACCGTGCTGAGATTCATTAATCAATTTATGCCTTTCAAGATAGCTACGAATTGCCTCGGAAATTATTGATCCCATAAATTTTCTCACTATGGAGGATAGGTTTATTGGTATATAGTTCGAAGCTAAGAACCTGTCCCCTGCTCTGAAAATAGGTATCACATTTGCCATTTTCCACTTATCTGACACTATACCGGTTTGTAGTGATATGCTGAAAAGATTAGCCAAAGGTTTGCTAAGCTCCTCTTTACATTCCTTTAGAACCCTTGCAAACAGTTCATCAGGGCCTGGGGATTTGTTAGGTTTTAATTTATATATTTTTCTAAGGACCATGTCACTTGTGACCCTAATCATGTATAGTTTACATTCTTCCTGTTCTACATAATTTATTATTTCTGGAATATCGCTAGTATCTTCCTGTGTAAAACTGAGAGGAAGTAAGTGTTAAAATTCTACACATTTCCTTATCACTGTCGGTGAGCTGACCGAGTAACTTTTGAGTGGGCCTATCTTGTCCCTAAACTTACTTCTGTATCTCTGAAAGAATCCTTTTGGTTTAGTCTTCGATTCCCTTGCTACTTTAACCTCATAATCTCGATGGAATCGAAATATGCAGCTCATGTCATTTCGTGTTTACGTCTCACATGGTTTTTATTCTGTCTCTCTCTTTTATTATTTCGCATCTTCCACATTGAATGAGTCTCCAGCTTTGGTTGCAACTAGAGATGAAAGTCTCTAGTTGCAACTAGACTACCATTATAGACTTAACTACCATTAAGTCTATAATGGTAGTTAAGTAAGTGGTAACTCTGTCAAGTAACTTTGACAACTGGTGTCACACACACACACACACACACACACACACACACACACACACACACACACACACACACACACACACACACACACACACACACACACATACACGCGCGCGGGCGCGCAAAAATAAACTCTAGAAAGAAAGAAGAAATCTCTAATAGAAATTATGGAAACTCAATAGACAGTATTCCCAACATGATAGAAAGTCGTTCTAAACGTTTTACCAAAACATTATTATATACAGATTAAGAAAGCTTTAACATCACATGTTGTTTAACACGGCGAATGACAAAAATATGTCAACAAATGTAAAAAGTTGACATTTTCAAGCAATTCGAGTTACATATATGTAAATGTAAGCGGACAACTAGGAAATAATTATATATCTTTTCCATACTGTTTCCCAATTAATGCAAGAGCATTAAAAATTTTAGAGAGAGAGAGAGGCAGACAGAGAGAAAGAGAGAGAGAGACAGAGAGAGAGAGAGAGAGAGAGAGAGAGAGAGAGAGAGAGAGAGAGAGAGAGAGAGAGAGAGAGAGAGAGAGAGAGAGAGAGAGAGAGAGAGAGAGAAAGAGAGAGAGAGAGAGAGAGAGAGGAGAGAGAGAGAGAGAGAGAGCAGACAGACAGAAAAAGAGAGAGATTGAATACACTCTCCAAAAAACCTTAGCACGTATCTTAATCCCACAAAAAGTCACATAAATATGAACATTATGACGTGGCAGGGCAGATGAGGGATAGCATCAATGGTGGCGGCGGTTGGGTAGTGGATGAGGATAGGGAAGAGACTGGGAGGGAAGGAAGACGGACACATGGTAGTGTATATTACTAAGGGAAAATGATAAATACAACGACAGCTGTCCTGAAAAAAAATAGTCACTACATTTTTATTCGACTTTGCTATTAGGCTATGGAGTAACTCAGGGACCGTAAGATTACTACAAAATGTGATACGTAAGATATAAATTGTCGACATACTGCTCACATAGCAAAAGGGTCAATGTAAGATTGTTTTGTAATGTGTTTTATTTTTTTTTACCATGGGATACCGAGGGTTAGCTTTGTCGACTTCCGTATACAGACCTAACTAGTACCAGCCCTTATGGAAGACCATTTGTTACACTTGCTCATCCCGACACCCAGCACCAGATTAAGAACTAGGCACCCGGACTCAAACCGGAGAGTCTCACATGAAATAGGTACTCACAAAACGGGTTTCTTGGAATTCAGGGGAGAAAAAAAAAACGAGGCTTTTCAGATGACTGCTTCTCAGATAAGTTTGTGTCATCTTTATGGAAATCAAACGCAAAACTGGCCATACGTTATGTATTAACAAACACATGTAATTTGAGAAGAAATTTCAAGTAACTTGGTTCCCTGGGGTCCCAGAAGTTGCTTGCCCAGGGGCTGCAAAAGTTGCTTCCCAAGGGGCCCAACAAGCTGCAAGATCGTGATACAATATATTGCTTGCGTCTTGCTTATAATATATTTGTATTTTTTTTCAGACAGCTGTTTTCTAAATTATTCATGTAAAAATATTTGATATGCATGTATTATTTTTTGCAGGGAGGCATTTTGGTGAGTTGCTTCCTGGTGAACCTGGGAATCCGTCTGTATCTTGCACCTGTACTCACCAAGCTCATTACCATAAAGGTAACTAAAACTACCATCACCAGCAAAACTTATATATTATATATATATATATATATATAAATATATATATATATATATATATATATATATATATATATATATATATATATATATATTATGTGTGTGTGTGTGTGTGTGTGTGTGTGTGTGTGTGTGTGTGTGTGTGTGTGTGTGTGTGTGTGTGTGTCGTGCCGAATAGGTAAAATTTGCAAATTTGGCCTAAATAGCAACGCTCTTCTTGCCGAATAAGGCAAGTGAAAATTTGTGTATGCAATAATTTCGCAAAAATCATTCTGAATATAACGAAAAAAAATATATTTCATTGTGTTTGTTTATTATTAAATTATTGTAAACTTATCTAAAATATATTTAGTTGGTTCACGAAATCGTAATGACACGATTGCAAACAAACCATACCTCGGGCGGGGATAGAACCCACGATCAGAGAGTCAAAAAACTACAGACCGGCGCGCTAGCCACTGGGCCAGCTGGCTACAATATGATTCATCCAACTAGGTATATTTATACACCAGAGGAAGGTTAGCACAGGCACCATTCTGACCACAAATGCAAGTTTTTACAGATGAATCTACCGCCAGAGTGGCCGTGACGAACTCTAGCTCAAGTCCCCTCAAAGCCGTCATCATGACTCACGAAATCGTAATGACACGATTGCAAACAAACCATACCACGGGCGGGGTTCTATCCCCGCCCGTGGTATAGCTTTGAGGGGATTTGAGCTAGAGTTAGTCACGGCCACGCTAGAGGGAGATTCGTCTGTATAAACTTGCATTTGTGGTCACAATGGTGCCTATGCTGTATAAATATACCTAGTTGGATGAATCTTACTATACCCAGCTGGCCCAGTGGCTAGCGCGTCGGTCTGGAGTTTTATGACCCTCTGATCGCAGGTTCTATCCCTGCCCAAGGTATGGTATATTTACTTGGCTTAGGCTAAATTAAATTGCGCTTGTTATAATAAGGTTAGGTAAGTTTTCTAAGGATCTTTTGGCACAAAATTATTAATTTTTACATTAACATAAATGAAAAAATATATCTTTAAACGTATAAGGACTTAATTTTAAATGAGTTCTTGCTTATTGACCAATTCTTTCCTATTCGGCACGACATTATTATATATATATATATATATATATATATATATATATATATATATATATATATATATATATATATATATATATATGTAGTATATGTGTGTGTGTGTGTGTGTTTGTATGTGTGTGCAAACAATCGCAGACAGGCGATCTTAACTATGCAAGACAAGCCACGGTGGGTGGAAGTCTTTAGCTCAAGTACTTTCACACTTCTCAGTGCATCATCATGAGCTATGTAATGTTGCAAGGCGGCAACAACTGAAGGAGTGAGGGGAAGCTTTCTCAGAGTAGCGCGGTGCGGGTTTGCCACCTGCTGCAGCCTCTCTCGGAATGTGAGCCAACAGTTGATTGCCACCCCGCACCACCACCATCGACATCTTCCCCATATGGGGTAGGAGGGTTTTGAGGTGTCAAGTATTATAAATTTAAAATATATAATAGCCAGCCCCATGCTTTTTCTAGCCGCTTAGAACAGGTCATGTGACTTGAGAAAATACGTTTCTCAGTGGATACTATAAGCTACTCTGAGAAAACTTTCCCTCACTCCTTCAGTTGCTGCCTTGCAACACTGCATAGCTCCTGATGACGCACTGAGAAGTATGAAAGTACTTGAGCTGTGGAGAACTGTAGAATCTGATTGCCATTTTCTTTATCCCGACAGATTGCCATAGAGCGCGAGGCAGGTCTTGGCCAGGAGGTGGGCACTAATAAGCCAGGTCGTCTGGCTCACTGTCCACACTACATGCGACTCTACCGGGCCTTTCGCCGTACTCACATGATCATCGCCGTTGGCAACATGGTCTCCATGGCGGCCACCTCCCTTCACCTCTACTACCTGGCCACGAAACTCTGCTCCGTGCAGCTGTAAATTATATAAACAAAAAATCTGTCTCTCTCGCCTCACACACAAGGATGGTCCGAACGGTATCCAGAACTCTCATCACTTATGATTTTTTGTCTAGTGACACGTTACTTAGGGGCCTAGAATGCCCTGAGCCTCTCATATTTCTACTTGATCCTGCCTCTGATGGCAGGCGTATGATTCCCTAAGAGCCTCTGCAACATTGGCTGGTCCAAGGCGGAGCTCACGATAATCGCGCCTGTCCTCCTAAGTGACTTCCTTGGGATGTTCCAATATGTTCTCAACTGCAGTATTTAATGGCTACCTCTTGGCCTATTGTTTGCATCAACTTCCATTTTCTAACAACTCACAACTCTCCCAGTAACACCACAGGCAGTAGTGCCATCATATGCAGCTGACATCTGTAGCAGCAGTGTCATCAGTTGCCACTGACACCAAGGGCAGAAATAACACGAGGTGATTCTCCAGACTTCAAGATCAAGATACCCTTAAGGATACTCTTAGTCTTGTTTATTCTTAACCGTGATAACCCTAGTGAGTTCTCTTTTGCTATGATGTCAAATATATTATTTCTTATGGAGTGGGACTGCTTTATTGAGAGGCCAGTTTCACTGTCTGTGTCTTCTACTGTGTCAAGGTAGCTCACTGTTTTCTTGTCCGTGGTTCCTTCACTAACAAGATAGTACAGTTTTTTCCTTGCAAAGTGTAATTTATATTTTTGTTTGTGATATGAATGATAAGTGTGCACAGTAGGATGAGAAAATTGCTGTATATAGCCTTCGTAAATAAGCATAAATTATGTGTCCTGATGTACCCTCAGATTTCATGCGAGACTTTGTTGATTTGTTGTGTGTCTGAATGAATCTGGTAAAGACGTAACGAGTTAGTTTCACACAACCACAAGGACCTGATCTGCAATATACATTACATGTACAACATTTATACAAAGAACACACGCAACATACTCATAGAGCACACACACACACACACACACACACACACACACACACACACAAGTACGCTCACTGGTGTTTTTCGGGCATTATTTATTTTACATTTTTAATAAACCAATTCATGAAACTATGGAACAATCTAGATATTAAATAAATGAAATAAAAAAAAACTCGTTTTTCAATACAATCTGTAATTGAGTTTTATTTCATATAGAGTTGCTAAAGTTTGAATTGGTTAAATATTGTCTTTTAACCCACTGAGTTGTGCCTTTCACGTTGCATAATTTTCAGCGTCTGTACATATGTTAATTACCACAGACTCAAGTTAACTAAATTGAAGTTAAATTGTGATAATCGTAGAGTAAGTCGAATACCTTACAGTGTGATCACTCGAAGCGATACATAATGTGTGTAATTTATATTTAGAAAATAATCGAGAGGTAAACGATGGTATGAGAGGATTTAGAACCCATGGCAAGTGGGTTCTAACACCACCTGTACCATGGTTAGTTTTCAGTCTTCATCTGAAGAAATGATTCACCCTGCTGGTTTCAGGTCATAATAGATGGCGTCAGCCACTAAGTCATTAGCTTAATATTGCCCAGCTCTTTAAATCAAGAGAGAGAGAGAGTGAACTTAAAGCAATAAAAGGATTTCTGCATTAACAAATGAACCGGAGAATATCTACATATAATATACGTGCAATGTATTTAAAAGTGTATTTAAATACATTTAAAATCGTCATGATTACAGTTACTTATACGACAGTAGTATGTAGTGTCTATAGTTTGGTATAATTATTTATCAATATATTGATTGCTATTGCGTGTGCGCATGTTTACAAAGCTCCGAAAAGCTCTCATTCAACCATTTATTCTCTATGTTAAGATTTGTCCTAAAAAAACTTTTGTATTCTCCAGTACATTTAAATCTTATAAAAAATATTTCTTTTTACTTTTCCTAATTATAATTATCATTATTGTTTTTATTATTATTATTATTATTATTATTATTATTATTATTATTATTATTATTATTATTATTATTATTATTATTATTATTATGATCACAGTTGCTAACGTCTCACAATTCCTAGTCGCTAGTAGTTAATTAGTTATATTTATTTAACTTGTACAATTTATTATTTTATTAAAACAGTGACCATATTTTCCAGCTTCTCAATAAATCCTGAATTATTTAGTTTTAAACTATATAATTGTTTATTCCCTCCCTCCAACACACTTTTGTTGCCACACGTTTATTCCCTCCCTCCATTATATTAACACATCGGCTGTCTCCCACCGAGACATGGTGACCCGAAAAAAAAATATTTTCACCATCATTCACTCCGTCACTGTCTTGCCAGAGGGCGCCGATACTACAGTTCAAAACAGTAAATATCCCCACCCCTCCACATTGCACGCACTGTACCTCCCACTTCCAGGACTCAAATCCGGCTAACTGGTTTCCCTGAATCCCTTCATACCTTGCTCACACTCCAACAGCACGTCAAGTCATAAAAACCATTACCTCCACTCCTTTCTAAGATGCTCACACACGCTTGCTGGATGTCTTAACCCCTCGCTCAAAAAAAACTCCTTTACTCTGTCCATCCAATCTTTTCTAGGACGACACTTACCCCACCTTCCCTCCACTACACATTTATATGCCTTCTTCTCTAAATGTCCGAGCCATATCAACAACCCCTTTTAACCCTCTGGATAATACTTTTAGTAACCCTGCGCATCCTTCTAATCTCCAAGCTACGAATTCTCTGCATAATATTCACATTGCACATTGCCCTCAGACATGATATCTTCACTGTCTCCGGCCTCCTCCTTGCTGCAATGTTCACCACACATGCTTCACCCCTATAAAGAGCTTTGGTACCACTATACTCTCATACATTCAATTTTTGCTTCCAGGGATAACGTTGTCTCCACAGATTCCTCATAGCATCACTCACCTTTTTTCTCTCGTCACTTCTATGGTGCACCTCATCTTTCATAGACCTATCTGATGACAAGTCCAATCCCAAATATCTAAATACATTCACTTTCTACATACTCCCTCCCTCCAATCTTCCCATTACTAAAATTTTTTGTTACCCTTCATCAAGCTATTCTTTCAAATGTTCACTTTTAATTTCCTTCTTTTATATACCCTCCAAAACTCGTGCACCATCCTTTGCAATTTCTTGGAATCTCCCTAAAACAGTGTCATTTGCAAAAAGCATTTGTGATAGCTCCCAAAGTGTGTTTGATTCTTTATCTTGCAGTCCCACACCTCTTCCCAACACCCCTGCATTCACTTTTTTTTACACCATCATCTAAAAATATATTAAATAGCAATTGTAACATCACGCATCCCTGTCTAAGACCTATTTTTACTGGAAAGAAATCTCCCTCTCTCCTGCTTAACCTAATCTGAGCCTCACTATCCTCGTAAAAAGTCTTATCTACTTCCACTAACCTACCATCTGTTCCATACGCTTATATCATTGCTCCTATATCCACAATATCATATGATTTTTCCAAATCTATAAATGCAGCAAAAACTTCCTTATCCATATCTAAAAGTTGTTCACTTATATGGTTCAATGTAAACTGAGTCTATTCACCCTCTACCCTCAAAAATAACTCTACCAAACACCTTACCTGGTATACTCAACAGGTTTATGCCCTAATAATTCTTACACTCTCTTTTGTCTCCTTTGCCTTTATACAAAGGAACTATGCATGCTCTCTACGAATCCCTAGGTATATTTCTTTCGTTCATACATTTATTAAATAAAAGCACCAACCATTCCAAAACTATATCCCTACCTGCTTTTAACATTTCTACCTTGATCCCATAAATTCCATCATCTTTGCTCCCATTCATTTTACCCACAGCCTCATGCACTTTCCCCACATTCACACCTGGTTCTTCCTCACTCCTAAAATATGCTACAACTCCCTGGCCAATGCATGAAGTCACAGCTTCCATCTCTTAATCAACATTTAACAATTTCTCAAAATATTCCCTCGATCTTGTCGATACCCACGACTCACTATCTAATTACTCTCCTCTTCTGTTTTTTAACTGTCAAATCCATTTGTTCCCTAGGCTTTCTTAACTTACTTTTCTCCAAAAGTTCTTATTCTCAGCAAAATTTTGCTGACAGCACCTCACACATTTTCTCATTTGCTTTCCATTTACATTCCCTTCCTTGTATCCCATCTACCTTTTACTCTCACTGTAACCACAAATAAAAAATTATTTGATATATATGGTGCCCCTCTATAAATATGCACTTACAGAAGTTTACCCATTAATCTTTCATCCACCAATACATAATTCAACAGAGTATTGTTATTACGAACAGAGGTGTAGTCTTTCGGCCTGCACACCTGGAAGTAGCACGATAACCGAGGTAGAAATGAGGAACGAGCAAAAGACAGGTGGTGAGTAAATACTTATATATATTTCCTACACCAAACAGCAAGCAGTTATATGTACAAAATTTACAGAGGATATGTACAGAAGGGCAATTTTGCAAGCCAGAGACACGGTGATATCTGTCTTATAATAATAATAATAATAATAATAATAATAATAATAATAATAATAATAATATCTTGATTTACTACAAGTACATGTTCAAGGTATACAGGTCTAGCTGACATCAATGACATACTACTATATAGAAAACCGCTTGTTATGCAGAGCATTTCGGGCAAATTAGGTCAGTTTTGTCCCGGGATGCGACCCACACCAGTCGACTAACACCCAGGTATACATTTTACTGATTGGTGAACATAGACAACTGGTGTAAGGAAACACGTCCGATGTTTCCACCCCTTCGCCGGGAATCGAACCCGAACCCTCACCGTGTGAAACGAGAGCTTTTGTCACCAGGCCACAAGGAACCGTACCAGATTTGGAGGTAAGTTTACCATTGTTAATTCACAGGTGTGCCACGTTACTTCAAAACTTTGGCGGGCTTCCTTGTCACTGGCTTGTTGAATCAAGGTGCTAACATAACAAGGGGCCCCCACTCATTATACAATTAGCACCTGGTTCACTGGTCGTGTGTGACATACGCTGAATAAAATGCAACGTACTCTTTGCATGCCACAATTGTCATCACACCCTATATTTCGTATACTTATCCTCTTTTTCTTAAAATATGTATTACCTATTACCAAACCTCTTTCTATACAAAGTTCAAAGCCTCCATTATCATTTGCCCCTGCTTCCCGTCTACTACCCATCTTCTCTCTCACTTGATTCAAAACTCCCTAAACACTCGCTTAACATCTCCCAACAAAACCCACTTTTCGTATACTACCCTTATTTTATTCCACATAAGTCTTGAATTTATAAATCTATATTCCTTCTTTTCCTGCCATAACTGAACTTTCAACATTATTACTTCTGCATCCTTAGCTCTAACTCTCTCAGATATATCCCTACCCCTTCTATATATATATATATATACATGATATATATATATATATATATATATATATATATATATATATATATAAATATATATATATATATAATATAATATATATATATATATATATATATATATATATATATATATATATATATATATATATATATATATATATATAATCATTAACAGAACTGAGGGCTGGCCAGGACTCGATCCTGCGTTCCCATGCCACCAGGCTGGTGTTTAAGGATGATGGCCCAGTGGATAGAGTGATGCGTACTTCAGTTCACAAAGTGCTGGGCATAGAAACGCAGGATCGAGTCCTGGCCAACCCGCAGTTGTTAGTGATTCAGAATCACTTGTTTTGTGATTTCATTGATGATATATATATATATATATATATATATATATATATATATATATATATATATATATATATATATATATATATATATATATATATATTATATATGCAGAACAACCACTGTGGAAAATAGTGAAATTTCCTTGTTAAATTAAATAGCTTAGCTCATTCTATAAATTTTACTGATGAGTTTGAAGAAAATAACTCATTGTATTTTCCTCGATGTTTTAATTATTAAGGGTAACAATGATTTTAAATTTAAAATTTACAGAAAAACAACAAATAAATGCTCCTATGTACACTTTTATTCTTCACGTCAAGATAAAGTTAAACTGTTGGTATTTTCATCAATGTTTTTGAGAGCTTTACGTATTTGTAGCCCAGAGTTCATAGATGAAGAAATCTTCAAAACTTATGAAATAGCTGATCTAAAATACCCAAGAAACTTAATTGATAAATTCTTTAAAATGGCTAGAAATACTTTCTACAATTCAAAAAGGGACAACCAACCTTATTCAACTAAAAATATGTTGGTTCTCCCATACCATGAAAACTTGGTTGATATGCCTTCTCTAATTAAGAATTTTAATATCAAAGTTGTATTGACAAATCCTGACACAGTTAAAAAACTTATGATTAAACATTCCCCCCAAAATGCTGACGGGTGTATCTGTAAGATTCCTTGTCATATATGTGATAAAGTTTATTACGGTCAAACTGGTAAAAGTCTTGCGACTAGGCAAGATTTCGAAACCATGTTGTTTTCGCTTCCTCATGGTGAGCGAAAACCACGTGATGCTCTAACCCACAGAATCACCAAATCCTACAAGAATCATGCACCAAGTTAGAGCTAGGTGTTTTACCGTGATCCGAGGACATACGGTGGTGTGGGCACCCAAACCACCGGTAAAACACCTAACTCTGCTGGGTGCGTGATTCTCTTAGAATTTGGTGGGCCTGTGGGTTAGAGCGTCATGTGGTTTTCGTCCACAATAAGGCGAACCAAATCAACATGGGTTCGAATCCTTGGCTAGTCGCAGTGTTGCTATTGATCAATACTACTCGTTCGAGGGTACAGTAATATATATATATATATATATATATATATATATATATATATATATATATATATATATATATATAAGGATGGGGTCCACCTCTGGTGCAAATTGTGGGACCCATAGCCTCGGAGAAGTGGATAAAAAAGCTTCAAGGAAGAATATTTGGATTTCTTCCTGAAGCCATTTGAATATTCCACTTCCCCTACCACACCATCTTTTCATTCTTTTTTTTTTTACCAATAGGTATATTTTATTACATAATATGGTACAAAAGATTTAAGAGATACATTGTTGATATAAAGATGGCATATACAGTACAAAATACAAACTATATGTGTGTGTAAACACAAGATCTCAGGAACGTCTTGCTACTCCTACTTACAATTAGGTCACACTACACATTCATATTCAAACATATATATACACACCCATCTGGGTTTTCTTCTATTTTCTTAACAGTTCTTGCTCTTATTTATTTCCTTTTATGTCATGTGTGATTAGAGCAACTAAAATGACGGAAGCAAGAGGCTAGTAACCCCATCTCCTGTATACATTAGTGTATGTACAAGGTAAACCTTTCGGTTTTTTTTTAATGGGATCCTGCCTCGGTGGGAGACGGCCGGTTCGTTGAAAAAAAAAATATTTATAACTAAAGTGTAATGAGGACTTGTCAGTGTTCAGTAATAACCTTCATGGAGGCAGAAACACGGAAGATTAATTGGTCTGTATATTTCGATCTCCATCTGGGATCCTCTTCAGAAGTTATTTTTACTCCTTTCGATTGTACAGTAAAATAAGAAGAAAAACTTAATATTGTCCTTCGAGAACAAAAAAGACAAAAATATTTCGGATACTGATAATGATACTATATATAGTTCGGGTGCTTCTCTCGGTATCAAGTACAAACATCTGATCCTTGGATTCATTACCAGGGTGAATGTTCCTGTACAATTGTTCAGTGAACAAGTGGTACTTGAAAAGGATAATGCATCGCACGTTCACAGGCACATGATTAATGACCGTACGAGAGCCCTTAACAATGACACCACTTGACCTTTTAAGTCCATGCCAGCCGTGCATGAAAGCTATGGACCGCAGTGTACGTACTTGATACAAGGACATGACTTTACCTGTGATGACATGGGAGTGCGGTGGCTTCCTCTGGACAAAACGATAATTAACACTTATGTCTCACCTGTACTGACGGGGGCATGTTGTTGTATCTTTGTGCCACTGATTCACTACAGTCGTGTCTCAATACACTGAGACATGATTGCAATTTTCCTCATATCAAGAGTCTACACTCTTTCTCTATTAAACGAGTCTTTCCCCAATTTAGCTCAACCACGAGGAGTAACGTTTATAACACACAGTGAGTAGAGTAACTAACGTGTTTCTCTCTATTCGCGCACTCAGGCAGGTGAAAAAGCGCAGTTCAGACTGTCGTCTGAGCTGTGACGTCAACACACACTTCCGGCAAAACAATAAATGAATGACGGTGAAAGTGTGAAGTATGAAGTTCTAGGATGCTGTACCAGGGCGATAGGAAAGACATTTTTATCGTAAAATGCCTTCATTTTCAACGTTACGTTGAAATTTATCACCATCATCAGGATTTGTAAGACATTACAACGCCTGTTCAGAATGTAAAAGACAGAAGGCATGAACTAGTAATAAAATTTAAAAAATAATTAAAAAAAGATAATGCCAGAAACTTGCCAAAATTGACCTAGCTAAAAAGTGGTCAAGTTAAGGTCAACAATATGAGAAAAATCAAGCAAGGGGAACATAGTATTCCAATGTTAATTGCGTAACTACCAAAGTGCAATCATTAAGCTCAGTTTGGAGATCCCTAATGTATAAACTTATTAAAAAAAATTAAATAAAATTTATCCTGTTTTCTACTTACAATTTTAAAGTCATTCGTACTTAGTAAACGACATTTAGTTTCTGAATGTAGCGTTACAGTTAATAAGCGGTTTTTTTATATTTTATTTTAAACTTCATGTACAGATATACATAGGTAGGTACATATATTAATATGTTACAATGATACTCGTGATGAACACGAAATCAAACTTTCTCACTACAAAATCTACTGAAAAACTACATCATACATATTGTCAGTAAAACCTAACAACGTACACACTGCTTCCAAGTACAATGCTACACAAGTACAAAGGTTTTTATAAAATAATATATTGCTACAAACTCAGTATTGCTTCATGAAAAACATCTGTAACACAATATATATAAACAATAAACAATCCAGGCAACATCTGACACTATATATACAAGTAATGCCTAAACATACCACTACTTGAAAATAGTTAAGAACACCTCACTATTGAGATAATAGTTTATTGTTCATTTAAAATTATGCACAAAATACATATATATAAGCTGGTAGACACGTATGGTTACATGGAACAAAAATCTCTACTGGCACGACTCCAGTCCCTTCATAATGGCGCTATTCCTCCCAAACAACACAATCTACACCCTAACCTTTAACTACCCTATGCTACAAAATCAAAGGTGTTCATATTACTGATGCTAACACGATACAGTGCACACTGCGACCCCCCTCCACACACACCGAATAAGTGTGTCCGCTGTCACCAACCTTAACAGCCAAAACAGTAATTAACGTTAATTAACGTATCATAATACGTTTGTAACTTAATAAACACAAACATCATATTATGTTAATATCTTAAAAAAAAACGCTACCTACATGAACATACCAATGAGAAAAGCTTATACAATGTTTCCCCAAACACATACACCTCTGCAGGACAGTATATTTACATCTGCCAGAGATTAACTATATCCTTAATAACTTTACCACTATAAGCACAGGTCCCATATAAATATTTCCTGAAGATCAGGTTATGAGCAGTTCAAGTTTTATATTAAAAAACTGTTTATACAAAATACAAAGTTCTCCAGACCTTAACCTTCAAAATATATTTGACAATAACTTACACCCCAAAATATCAATTATATGCCACCTACTGACGTAAACAATATATATATATATATATATATATATATATATATATATATATATATATATATATATATATATATATATATATATATATATATATATATATATATATATATATATATATAGGACCCATCTATATTGTGAAAAAAAATATATATGCAAAGATCACAAAAACAGGTGAATCAATAAACAACACTAGATAGAAATCTCAGTGACCATCATAAACATGACAAGAGAAAGCATTCGGCCATCACTAACACACTACGGCAGTGATGGACCGTGGGCCCAGAATGCTGCATGTATTTGCCTTGGATCGCAACACTGAGTCTCTGAAAGGAAGCTGGCCGCCCTTAGATCATTGGTTTCTATGATGAGTTTTTACCCAGCTCCATTGAGAATCTTCAGAGCACCTGATCCATGCTCAAGGGCTCCCCCGTCATTGGATGAAGTTATAGCAATGGGAAAGGCCTTCATATTTTCGGATCTTCTGGGTCTCCCTGTGGCTGGCAGCTCCACCCCCTTCGGCTACGGAATATGGCAAGTAGGTGTCTGCCCTTGTGGCAGCACAGGTGTAGTCCCAAGCCATCTGCTTACCATCCTTCCAGGGTTGCATAGTGGCTCCATCAGGACGCTTTTGACTTCCATCAGATCTCTGCACTTGGGGTTCCCGTTGAGCTGGGCAACGGGCTGTGGCGAGCTTCTCTTTATGATGACGTTGACAAGTGGTATTAATCAATAACAACACTGCGACTAGCCAAGGACTGTTGGATTTGGTGGTCCTGATATATATAAGCAAAAGAATGAGAATCAAGATAAACGTCATAAGTTACATATATGATATATATTTATATATATATATATATATATATATATATATATATATATATATATATATATATATATATATATATATGTTAATGTATGTTTCGTTCACATATTCCACATTACTATGATCTCCTATAATATACTGACTACACTCATCAAGCATCATCAACACACACACACCACACACACACACACACACACACACACACACACACACACACACACACAAAATATCTTCTCTCTCTCTCTCTCTCTCTTTTCTCTCTCATATCATCTATTTATCGTCGTACCTCTGTTCATATTCCATTCCTTTCTCGTCCCTATCCCTCTACCCTTTACCTCATACCCCGCAACTCTCTCTCCTCCTATTTCCCCCCTCTGCATATCTCTCTTTCCGTACCCTTCCCTCCCCTTTTCCTAGTCCCAAATCTCTCTCTCACTCTTTCCCCATCTGCATATCTTTTCCCTTCTCCCCTTTTTGTCCCCTAATCCCTCTCTCTCTTTCTTTCTCTACCTCTCCTCTTTCTCTTTCCTCTCTTCCCCCAAAAAAATGGTGGTAGGGACTCGCAGACCAGGGACCAGAGGAGAATGGCTTGTAAGGAGGAATGGATGGAAGAGCAGTTCCAAAAGGAGGGAAAAGAGGGGGAGAAAAACTAGGAATTTTCCCCTAAAAAATGGAGAGGAGCCCGGAAAAGGGAAATGAGGGGGGAGGGGGAAGAAAAATTTGGGGGTAAAAGTTACTGCAGTAGCCAGGTTTAAGGGGGCCCAGAAGATGAGGCAAACAGGCTGAAGCAGGTTACAGGGGCAGGACCAGCAAAACACAGCATCAAGGGGCCCATTAGGGGGGAAGGAGATATAACTTACACATCGGCTGTATCTGTTTACCAAGCAGGGCAGTGGGGGGGTGGAGGGGGGAATGGGGCAAATGCAGAGGAACGATCATGACACCAAGAGCTCGGGGAAAAAAAAGGGAAAAAATGGCCATGTACAGACAGGGGGAAAGGGCAATGGGGGGAAAGGAGAGGGCAAAGGGAGATTTTTCATTGAAGGAGAGAGAGGAAAGGAAAGCACAGAAAGCGGCAGGCAGAAAGGGAAAAGGGGATTGAGAACATACCAAAACAATAGGTGAAAAGACATGTCCAAGATTGTAAATTTTTAGAGAATAGGGGGGAAAAGAAGGGGGGAAATCGACCGCTGAAGCTGATTCTCAGGACAGAAACAGTGTGGTACAGGGAAACCTCCCCAAAAGAAACCAAGATTGAAGGGGAAAGGGGAAAACTACTAGAGGGTTTTCTAGACCGAGACAGAACAAAAACAGAAACGGGAGCTGAGGGGGAGGGCCCAAACAAAGGGGGCTGGAAGGAGAGACAAGGACAGAATCAGTGGGGACAACCAGAGCAGGGCAGAGCAACAAAAGCAAGACACAGAAAACCCCCCCCCCCAACCAACAACCGCACGC
>WNWK01038891.1:0-17709 GCA_009830355.1 Cherax destructor
GCTGATGATACAAAAATAGGCCGTATAATTCATTCTGAGGAGGATACCAATGAACTCCAGGAGGATTTGGACAAATTAATGTCTTGGTCTGAAAAGTGGCAGATGCAGTTCAATGTGGACAAGTGTAAGGTGCTAGTCGTTGGTAATGAAAATATCCCTCGAATTTATAAACTAGGTGAAGTTGAGCTTGATCATACAGAATGTGAAAAAGACTTGGGAGTCATGGTAAGCAGGAATCTAAAGCCAAGACAACAGTGCCTAAGTGTGCGCAATAAGGCTAACAGATTACTAGGATTTATTTCAAGAAGTATAAGCAACAGAAGTCCAAAAGTTATTTTACAGCTCTATACATCACTAGTGAGACCTCATTTGGATTATGCAGCTCAGTTTTGGTCTCCTTACTACAGGATGGATATAGATTCATTGAGAACATACAAAGAAGAATGACTAAAATGATTTACAGTATAAGAAATCTCCCGTATGAAGATAGACTTAGAGCGTTGAATCTCCACTCTCTAGAGAGACGTAGAATGAGGGAGATATCATCGAGGTGTACAAGTGGATGATGGGCATAAACAAAGGAGATATTAATAAAATACTGAGGATATCGAACCAAGTAAGAACCAGAAATAACGGATTTAAATTGGATAAATTTAGATTTAGAAAGGACATAGGCAAGTACTGGTTTTCGAACAGAGTTGTAGATGCGTGGAACAATCTTCCGAGTAGGGTGGTAGAGGCTAGGACCTTGGGTGGCTTTAAAAAGAGATTGGACAAATATATGAGTGGGAGGGGCTGGGTTTGATTAGTGTCGTGAGTACAGGAGTAAATTCTTAGGTAGTGGTGGTTTTGATAAGGACCTGCCTTGTATGGGCCAGTAGGCCTTCTGCAGTGTTCCTCCATTCTTATGTTCTTATACTTGCTTATGTCGCTATTTATTCCCTCATCTATGTCGTTTATGTAGATTGTGAACAACAAGGGGCCCAATACTGACCCCTGTGGAACACCGCTTGTGACGCTTCTCCACTCTGATTTCTCCCCATTTATGCAAACTCTCTGCTGCCTATTTGTCAACCATGCCTCCGTCCAGGAAAAAAATTCTCCTCCTATTCCGTGTGCCTCAATTTTCCTCAATAGTCTCTGATGTGGGACTCTATCAAAAGCCTTACTGAAGTCCATGTAAACAATATCATATTCATTACCATGATCTACCTCCTCAAATACCTTAGTGAAAAAAGTTATTAAATTTGTAAGGCAGGAACGACCTTTTGTAAAACCGTGCTGAGATTCGTTGATTAATTTACGCTTTTCAAGATGGCTAACGAATTATTGATTCCCTAATTTTTCCCACTATGGAGGTTAGGCTTGGTAAATTAGACACATATGCAACACTTGGGTATCTTTATTGAGGAGACGTTTCGCCACGCATTCGCTTCATCAGTCCATACAAAGGAGAATCGTGAAGAACAGGAGGAGTGTGAGGTTGTCAGGCCCTCAATCTTGAGTCGATGTTTTCAGTTCATCAATCTTGAATAGAATAACAGCATATGAGCAGAGAAAGCTTATATACTGAAGACAGGAGAGGTGCAGCAGTTGTAGGAGGTGTCACATTTGTTCAATGTGGAAGTAGGTCGTGCCCAAGGAATAGGCAAGCGAAGAAATCCCTGTATTAAGATACCAAGATGTTGCAGTGTCAGACAGGATGTGAATGAATGGTTCAGAGAACCGACGAGTTGGTAAATTAGACACATACCTCACACTCCTCCTGTTCTTCACGATTCTTCTTTGTATGGACTGATGAAGCCACTGCGTGGCGAAACGTCTCCTCAATAAAGATACCCAAGTGTTGCATATGTGTCAAATTTACCAACTCGTCGGTTCTCTGAACCATTCATTCACGGAGGTTAGGCTTATTGGTCTATAGTTCGAAGCTAAGGACCTGTCACCTGCTTTGGAAATAAGTATTACATTTGCCATTTTCCACTTATCTGGCACCATGCCAGTTTGCAGTGATATGTTCAAAAGATTAGTAATAGGTTTGCTAAGCTCCTCTTTCCATTACATTAGAACCCTTGCATACAATTCATCAGTTCATCATGGTCTAAGGACCATGTCACTTTTGACCCTAATCGTGCATAGTTTACTATTGTCCTGTTCTACATTATTTATTATTTCTGGAATATCGCTAGTATCTTCCTGTGTAAAAACTGAGAGGAAGTAAGTGTTAAAAATTCTACACATTTCCTTATCACTGACGGTGAGCTGACCTGAGTAACTTTTGAGTGGGCCTATCATGTCCCTTATCCTACTTCTGTATACCTGAAAAAATCCTTTTGGGTTAGTCTTCGATTCTCTTGCAACTTTAACCTCAGTCTCTTTTTGCTTTTCTTATTTCCTTTTTTATTTATCTCTGTAACTTAATATATTGAATACTTAATTGCCCCTCTCCTCTTTTGATTCGCCTATATATGCCTCTCTTTTGACCATAAGAACATAAGAAAGGAGGAACACTGCAGCAGGCCTGTTGGCCCATACTAGGCAAGTCCTTCACAATCCGTCCCACTAACAGAACACTTGCTCAGTCCAATTTTCAATGCTACCCAATAAATAAGCTTTGACAATTCCATTCACTCATTTGCGAGTCCCACTCAAATCCAACCCCTCTCACTCATGAATTTATCCAACCTAAATTTAAAACTACCCAGGTCCTTGCTTCAATAACCCTACTAGGCAGACTGTTCCACTCATCAACTACCCTATTTCCAAACCAATACTTTCCTATATCCTTTCTAAATCTAAACTTATCTAACTTGAATCCATTATTGCAGGTTCTCTCTTGGAGAGATATCCTCAAGACCTTATTTATATCCCCTTTGTTAATACCCATTTTCCACTTGTATACCTCGATCATGTCTCCCCTCATTCTACGTCTTACAAGTGAATGTAATTTAAGGGTCTTCAATCTTTCTTCGTAAGGAAGATTTCTAATGCTATGTATTAATTTAGTCATTCTACGCTAAATGTTTTTTAACGAATTTATATCCATTCTGTATTATGGAGACCAAAACTGAGCCGCGTAATCAAGGTGAGGCCTTACTAATGATGTATAAAGCTGTAATATAACCTCTGGACTTCTGTTGCTAACACTTCTTGATATAAATTCCAATAATCTATTTGCCTTATTACGTACGCTTAGGCATTGCTGTCTTGGTTTAAGGTTGCTGCTTACCATCACCCCCAAGTCCTTCTCGCAATATGTATGGCTAAGTTCTACGTTATTTAACTTATAAGTGCTTGGGTTATGGACACTCCCGAGCGTCAGAACCTTGCATTTATCTACATTGAACTGCATCTGCCACTTTTCTGACCACGAATTTAGTTTCTCTAAATCTTCCTGAAGTTCTATGACATCTATGTTTGAATCAATTATCCTACCTATCTTCGTGTCGTCGGCGAATTTGCTCATATCACTAGTAATTCCCTCGTCAAGGTCATTGATATATATTATAAATAACAATGGGCTTAAGACTGATCCCTGTGGAACTCCACTTGTTACAAGTCCCCATTCGGATTTAACCCCATTTATGCACACTCTCTGCTTCCTATTGGTGAGCCATGACTCGATCCATGACAGCACTTTTCCCCAATGCCATGAGCTGCCACTTTCTTTAACAGTCTCTGGTGCGGTACTCTATCAAAAGTCTTACTAAAGTCTAAATAAACAATATCAAATTCTTTATCGTGATCAACAGCCTCAAAAGCTTTCGTGAAGAAGGTTATCAAATTAGATCTGATTTCCCTATTAGGAACATAAGTTGCCTGAGCAGCTAGAACTATTCTCTGGAAAACGTCATATTGGCAATCACCACCTACCTGACCCACTGTCAGGTCATTCCAGTTCAGCCCACCCAGGTAATTTTTCAGTCCTATGAAATCAACCAGGCGGAAGTCAGGGACAGAGACTTGATTGCCATTTTTAGGGTAATTCCATGATATATTAAAACTGAGTGATTTTTTATCACTTTCCCCAAGCTCATCATTAACCTCAAGATTATTAATTAGCGATTCCCTGCTGGCAAGAACCAAGTCTAGCGGGTTATTTCCTCTAGTTGGTTCTGTCACCAACTGTTTCAAAAAACAATCCTGAATCGTATCAAGAAAGTCACTTGACTCTAAATTTCCTGTCAAATTGCTCCAGTCAATTTGTCTAAAGTTGAAATCTCCCATTAGCTCAACATTTTCATATGTAGATGCCATACGAATTTCATCCCATAGAAGTTTACTGCACTCCCTATCAAGATTTGGGGGCCTGTAAATCACACCCAAGATAAGTTTTACACGGTTCTCAAGAAGCTGTAACCAAACAGATTTAGTGGCTGACGCTTCTAATTTTATATTTTATCCAACACAGCAATTTAAATTGTCTCTGACATACATCGCTTCCCCACCACCCTTACTGTTGACCCTATCAGTGTGGAATAATTTATAGCCTTGTATGTGACATTCAGAAGGCAACTCTCTATCTTTCAGATTGAGCCAGGTCTCTGTTATAGCAATAATATATATATTGTAATAATATTGGTAGAATTACCGACAATATGTTAGTAAAGGACAAATGTAATGTGACATTATTGTGGCAGTTTCGCTCTCCAGGAGCGGCTTGAGAAAGCTCCTGGAGAGCGAAACGTTGCCACAATAAAATGTCACATTAGTTGCATTTGTGTCCTTTTACTTAATATATATATTTCCTGCACTTGCAATTAATCTTAGCTCATCTATCTAATTTCTTACACTCCTGCTATTTGTATAGTAAACCTTAAGGGAGCTAGTCTCTTGTTTCCCTCTGCTGCCTCCCTTTGTTTGCTGACCTGATCCATTGTCTTTATTTGTAACTTTATGATGAATTTATTTTATACACTTACTGTTTTCAGCCCTTGTGTTGCAAACTGACTGTTTCCCACACACACCCATACCTCTATCCTCTATCAGTTTAAAATCCTAGGCATGTCAGCAAGGGCCCTCTCGATCGAGTTGGCAAGTGCTTCCACCCCTGCCCCAGAGAGATGTACCCCATCCCTTGTATACGTATCATGTGTGCCATAAAAGTTGTCCCAGTTGTCAATGAATGGGATTGCAAGTTCCTTGCAGTATATGTCTAGCCAGCAATTTACACCAATTGCCCTAGACAACCATTCATTTCCCACTCCCCTTCTAGGCAAGATGCTACATATAATTCGGACCCCTCCCTTAGACTTAATTACCTCTATAGCTGACCTGTACTTATCTAGCAGCTCTTCTTTCCTACTCTTCCCAATATAATTTTCACCAGCACTGAGACAGATAATAATGGGCTTGTTCCCATTACCTGACATGATATTATCCAACCTGTTGACTATGTCACCAACACCAGCTCCAGGGAAGCACACCCTCTCTCTCACCTTCTTATTCCTATTACAGAAAGCACGGTCCATATATCTTACCTGCGAGTCACCTACCACAAGAATTCGCTTACCTCTATTAGCAGGGAAAGTAGTACTTTTACCTTCCCTGGTTACTGAGGTACACTCATCCTGAAGAACAGAGAAGCAATTTCCTACCTTCAAATCGTCTCTCTTAACTTTACTTATTCTGATGCTCCTCCCATTACTCGGAACCACTCGCCACTCGCCACTTGAGACCTCACTCCTGGTAGCTTTTACTTCCTCACCCTCCTCGCAGGGAGTGGCAGACTGCCCCTCACTACTGGTATCCCTATTACCCTCCACCACTCCGGCCACCTCACTCTCTCTTCCAAAACCATTGAGGTGAACCTTCAGCCTCTTAATTTCCTCCTGGAGAAGCAGGACCTCACTCTCACATCCAAACCCATTGAGGTGAAACTTCAACCTAAACAATTCCTCCTGGAGAAGCAGGACCTCTTCCTTCTACACTCCAACCTCACATTTTAAAACACTGCTGCAGCTAGCTATGATTATATATAGAGTTGAAGGACAACCTGAGGACTTCTATTATTTATACTTCTTGATATTAAGCCAAGGATTCTGTTAGCTTCATTACGAACTGCTAACCAGAACTCTTAAATTCTTTTCGCAATCAGTAATATTAAGATCTACATTATTTAGTTTATATGTGGCATGGTTATTTTCCTGTCCAACATTTAGAACTTTGCATTTGTCTATATTAAACTGCATCTGCCACTTCTCCGACCATTGCATCTGTCTATTCAAATCATCATGGAGTGCTCTAATATCCTCATTAGAATGAATTGGACGGCCTGTTTTGGTGTCATCAGCAAATTTGCTTATGTTGCTATTTATTCCCTCATCAATGTCGTTTATGTAAATTGTGAACAACATGGGGCCCAATACTGACCCCTGTGGAACACCGCTTGTGACGTGCCCTCATTCTGATTTCTCCCCATTTATGCAAACACTCTGCTGCCCATTTGTCAACCATGCCTCTACCCATGAAAAAATTTCTCCTCCTATTCAATGTACCTTAAGTTTCCTTAATAGCCTTTGATGTGGAACTCTATCGAAAGCCTTACTGAAGTCCATATACACAATTATATTCATTACCATGATCTTCCTCCTCAAATACCTTAGTGATAAAAGTTAGTAAATTCGTAAGACAGGAACTCCCCTTTGTAAAACCGTGTTGATATTCATTAATCAATTTATGCCTTTCAAGATGGCTACGAATTGCCTCGGTAATTATTGATTCCATTAATTTTCCCACTATGGAGGTAAGGCTTATTGGTCTATAGTTCGAAGCTAAGGACCTGTCACCTGCCTTGTAAATAGGTATTACATTTTCCATTTTCCACTTCTCTGGCACTATGCCAGTTTGCAGTGATATATTTTATATATTTTATTGAAAAGATTAGCCAAAGGAATGGTAAGTTCCTCTTTACATTTCTTTAAAACTCTTGCAAACTGTTCATCAGGGCCTGGGGATTTGTTTGGTTTTAACTTCTCCATTTTTCTGAGGACCATGTCACTAGTTACCCCAGTCGTGCGTAGTTTATCGTCCTGTTCTGCATAATTTATTATTACTGGAATTTCGCTAGTATTTTCCTGAGTAAAAACTGAGAGGAAGTGTTGATAAGTTCACACATTTCCTTATTACTGTTAGTGATCTGTCCTGAGTTACTCTTAAGTGGGCCAATCTTGTCCCTAATCTTACTTCTGTATAGCTGAAAGAACCCTTTTGGGTTAGTCTTCGAATCCCTTGTGACTTTAGTGTCATAATCCCTTTTTGCTTTTCTTATTCTTTTTTTTATTTCTCTCTTTAATTGAATATATCAATTTCTTAACTACCCATCCCCTT
Organism: Cherax destructor; assembly: GCA_009830355.1. NCBI lineage: Eukaryota > Metazoa > Arthropoda > Malacostraca > Decapoda > Parastacidae > Cherax > Cherax destructor. The sequence continues at coordinate 7,330 of WNWK01038891.1, forward strand.
TTTTTGATACGCCTATATATGTCTCTCCTTTGACCAATGAGAATTTTTAATCAATTGTTTATCCATTTGGGATCATTTTGTTAGATCTAATTTCCCTACTCTTTAAAATGTCATACTTGCAACCACCACCACCTACCTGACCCATAGTCAGGTCATCCCAATTTAGCTCACCCAGGAAATTTCTCAGTCATGTGAAATCGGCCACGTGGAAGTCTGGAACAGAAACTTGATTGCAGTTATCTGGGTAATTCCATGATCTATTTAAACTAAGTGATTTTGTGATCGCTTTCTCAAAGCTCATCATTAACCTCAAGATTATTAATTAGTGATTCTTCATGGCAAGAACCAAGTCAAGCAGGTTGTTTCTTCTAGTTGGTTCTGTCACAAACTGTTTTAAAAAATAATCCTCAATCGTATCAAGAAAGTCACTAGACTCAAGATTTCTTGTCACATTGTTCCAATCAATTTGTCTAAAGTTAAAATCTCCCATTAACACAACATTTTCATATCTAAACGCCTTATGATTTTCGTCCCATAGCAGCTTACTGCACTCCCTATCAAGATTTGGGGGCCTGTAAATCACACCCAAACTTATTTTTTCATGACCTTCGAGAAACTGTAGCCAAACAGATTCTGTGTCCGATGTTTCTAATCTTATGTATTTTCTAACACAACATCGCCACTCCACTACCCTTCCTGTTGACCCTATCAGCGTGGAATAGTTTATAACTTTGTATGTGGCATTCAGAAGGCATTTCTCTATCTTTCAAGTTGAACCAGGTCTCCATTTTAGCAATATCTATATTACCTGCACTTGCAAGTAATCTTAGCTCATCTATCTTATTTTTTAGACTCCTACTATTTATATAGTAAACCTTAAGGGCTAGTCACTTGTTGCCCTCTACTATCTCTCTTTGCTTGTTGATCAATTGCTTTGCCTTTATTAGCAACTTTATTTTGAATATTGTCTTTTAAACATATCCCTGAGGTATCCTGGTAATATCTGCTGTTTTCAACCCTAATACTAAAGCCTGAGGGTTTCCCACAAACACCCATACCTCTATAATCTTTCAGTTTAAAGTCCTAGACAAGTCATCAATGACCCCCTCAATCGAACTGGCTAATGCAACCACTCCAGCCCCAGAGAGATGAACCCCATCCCTTGCATACATGTTTGCCGTAGAATTTGTCCCAGTTATCAATGAATGGGATTGCAAGTTTCCCCTCCAACTTCATCGTATTTCATACATGTGTATGTTTCATAACAATAGAAAGGTTTACAAACAAGCTGAGGAACAGTAAGAAACAACTATTAGCTTGTTAATGAGCTTCTACACGACATGAGGGGCAGCAAACAGCAACGTCACTCTGGCTGTACTCATCTCAAGAACATCACTTCATCTGTGGTTATTTATTCCTAGGATGACTCGAGTGTGGATCATGTTCGTACACAATAATTATAACAAAATAAAGTCAGTTAATCAAATGAAATCGATGGCCCACAGATGGCTACGACTTCATGCTATTTCCTGTTTGTATGTCTCATAACTATAGATTTTTTTTAATGAGTTGACGTAGGTAACAGATCTTAACTTGTAAATAAAGTTTGGAACCCTTAACTTAATCTTGTAAAACCCTTGTGTTAGAGAGGGAAAACTCTGATGAACATTCTGAACAAAATTACATCTCAGCATATGTTTAAATTAATATAATTTTCACTTCCAAGGTAAAGAAACCAGAAACACTTTAGATTAAACTATAAATCTAATAAAAATCTATAATTTACTCAAATTAAAGATACCACGACCAACAGTAACCTAACAATCCAAAATATTGATAGGAAACAACAGAAAATAGTAATGTTTGCTCCAACAAGAAAGAGATTCACTTTAAATGATAAATCTTCTTTGAGAAAGAAGATATATCATTCATGGAAAAGAAATCTTGGATCCAGGAAGCTGGTCCGGCTACTCAGAAGTCAATAACACAAAGACGAAGGGAAATATTTTTGGTCTCTGTTTCATGGATGATGCTTTGTGTTTCATGGATGATGGTTTGTGTTTCATGTATGATGGTTTGTGTTTCATGGATGATGGTTTGTGTTTCATGGATGATGGTTTGTGTTTCATGGATGATGGTTTGTGTTTCATGGATGATGGTTTGTGTTTCATGGATGATGGTTTGTGTTTCATGGATGATGGTTTGTGTTTCATGGATGATGGTTTGTGTTTCATGGATGATGGTTTGTGAGAAAAAACTACATTGAAGCAAAATGTGTTAAAAATTATTTAATAATTCGTCTGTGACGCATAATGTGTTAAAGGGACTTGCTGCAATAAAATATTGTTTCTTGAAAAAGAAAAGTTACTTCATTATCGATTCTGTCATGGACAAAGAACATCTTGGAAGCTGGACGATTCATCTTAGAACTTTGTAGGAAGCTCTCACTTAGGTCAAATAATATTGTCATACAGAAATCAAATCCTTTGTACATGTATTGCAATAACATGTATTTTTTATTGATATGAAAACAAACTTTCATAGACAAGGTTAATATTATCATCAAATGATATAGACGATGTGAAGACATGGCTACTGAGACAACCTTTAATTGATTGCCAGAATTCTTTTTTTTCTTTTTAACTTCCTCCAACATACCATTGATTTAGCTCATAACTCGAGGTCTTAACCGATTGGCTTCAAATTTTGTTGTTGTGGGGTATGGTAACTAGGCACAGATCCTAGGAAGAATTGTATCCATTTCCAGTGTCGTGGAATTGGTCAGATAACTTTCAAGACCTTTTACTGTGATGCATGTCTTAGCTTAGCTTTGAATCCTATTTTTAATATATATATATATATATATATATATATATATATATATATATATATATATATATATATATATATATATATATATATATATAGTGTGTGTGTGTGTGTGTGTGTGTGTGTGTGTGTGTGTGATGTATATATATAAACGTTAATCAGGGAAAACTCGAGGTTCTCCCCGGAGCTGTTTGAATATTTTCTTCTCCTACCACTCCCTATATATATATATTGAATGAGTGCTTTATTAATAGACAGAATACATTGACAGAAAACACAAACATGAACATGAATACATTGGCACAATATATCAAAGATTATGAATCTCTTCCAGCTCCTCCGAAGCCGGACGCGAGCCCAGTACACAGCATCCATTTCCCCTCTGGATGGCCACGCTGAGGCGCTGGAACATGGAAGTGGCTGCCTTTGGGTCCCTGGTGGTGTCGATGAGTCTGGAAACCAGTTCTTTAAGGAAATGTGTTGCATTTTTTCCCCATGATCCCAATGTCTCTGATCCCACTGGGACAAATTGATACTGTTGGCTTATGTCCTTGTACTTGCCGATCTTGTACTCCTCCCTGTGGTCAGCAGCTCCTCCCTGTCGTCCGACACTGTGGTGGATATAGGTGTCAGCCAGTGTCGACACACAGGTATAGTCCCATGCTAAGAGCTTGCCATTCTTCCAAAGATAGATGGTGATCCTGTCGGGGCGGTTTGTTGGGTTGTGGGCATTGTTGACTTCATTGTGTCTTGCATGCCAACCCTTGGTTTTGGAACAGTTAAGACCATGTAGACCATATTGGTCGGCTTGTGCATCGCTGCAAATACACGTATATTCCGTATGAATTGGGGCAGCAAGGCGCAGAGCCACTGCAATACGAAGGGTCTTAGGGTCGATGCGTGTTCCCATGGCCGAAATGGGAACTGTTTGGAGGAAGTCCCCAGAGTGATGTGCACTCACATCTAGGAGACGGGCAGTCTCTCTGTCTGATGTTACAGCCCTAAGCATGTTGGCAAGTATCTTTTCAGTGATGGGGCCGTCCCAGTTTGACTGTTTATAGGCCAGTCCTATACTAGGTTTTGGTGTTGGAGCAGCAAGAGTCTCCCATTCAGTGATGGAAATGGTGTAGCTAGGGTCCTGTATTCCTGCTGAATCACTGAGGTTGTCTGGAAGAATTTGTTTTATTAGCTCATTTGATGCTATGGAATAGGATAAGAAAGATGGTAGGGTTATCTGGGAGGATTTGCGTACTCCCAGCCCCCCAAGTCTGACTGAAAGTGAGGCTTGCAACCACTGTCCATCTTCTAGGGAAAGATTCAATACACTCTCTAGAATGGTCTTGAGGAGTCATATTCCTTGAGTTTCGGACTGCTGAAGGCTGGTGAGCATCTCAGGAAGTATGTAATTTTTATGATTGACAGGCACCTGGTGAGTAGGTAGAAGGCATCATGTGTATCGATGTCCTTCATCCTGCCTTCCATCGTTCTGAGGTCTGAGATTTTTTTTCCAGGACCAGATCGATGGCATTGGGTCCAAGAGGAGCACCAAGGAGAGTGCTGTTGGCTGGATCAATGGCTCGTGTCCCTGGTAAAACAGTCCTAATGTTCTGGATCATCTGTGGATTGGTAGAAACTATTTCACATTTGGTGGGGTTTAAATATAGGCCCAGGCTCTCTACCATATCTATAATTTTCCTGATGTCCCCTAGGATTCTGTAGTGCCAGCGAAGGTGCCATCATCCAAGAAGCAGATATTGAGTTCACTGGACAGCGCTTCTGTGACTTCCTTGATGACTAGACAGAATAGAAACGGGGCAAGAGGGTCCCCCTGTTGCACACCCTCACACGAGTCAATTTCATGGTCCCAAAACAATAGTTTAGAAGTCACACTATAACACGATTCTATGAAGGGATAGAGGGAAGGGAAGTGTTCAGAAACTGCTTGGAGAGCAGCATCCCTTCTGACTGAGTTGAAATCATTGGCAAAGTCCAATTTGATCAAGGCTTTTTCATTGGACATGTTGATGTATACTCGTGCTGCATGGGCAGCTGCTTCACAGCCTTGTTGAACACCAAAACCGAGCTGAGTTGGTTTCAACATTGAGGCAGCATCTTGACTCACCCTTCGTACTGCAGCCTTGGCGTGCCTAATAGGTAAAACTTGTCAATTAGCAAGAACTAATCTAAAATTAAGTGTTTTCTAAAATTTTCTCTTACACGTTTAAAGATATATATTTTTTCATTTATGTTAATGTAAAAAAATATAATTTTGCACCAAAAGAATCTTAGAAAACTTACCTAACCTTATTATAACAAGCACAATTTAATTTAGCCTAATCCAACTAAATGTATTTTAGATACGTTTACAATAATGTAATAATAAACAAACAAGATTAAATATATTTTTTTCGTTAGGTTCAGAATGATTTTTGGGAAATTATTGCATACACAAATTTTCGCTTATCTTATATGGCAAGATGAGCGTTGCTATTTAAGCCAAAATCGCAAGTTTTACCTAATCGGCACGACATATATATATTTTGGCTTAAATAGCAACGCTCACCTTGCCATATAAGACAAGTGAAAATTTGTGTATGCAATAATTTCGCCAAAATCCTTTTGAACATAACGAAAAAAAATATATTTCATTGTGTTTGTTTATTATTAAATTAATGTTAACGTATCTAAAATATATTTAGTTGGGTTAGGCTAAATTAAATTGCGCTTGTTGTAATAAGGTTAGGTAGGTTTTCAAAGTTTCTCTTGGTACAAAATTATAAATTCTTACATTAACATAAATGAAAAAAAATATATCTTTAAACGTATAAGAGAAAATTTTAGAAAGGACTTAATTTTAGATGAGTTCTTGCTAATTGACCAGTTTTACCTAATCGGCACGACATATATATATATATATATATATATATCAGATCACTTTTTAGTTATAGCTACAGTGGGAGTAAAAGGTAGATGGGATACAAGGAAAATAGAATCAGTAAGTAAAAGAGAGGTGAAGGTTTATAAACTAAAAGAGGAGGCAGTTAGGGTAAGATATAAACAACTATTGGAGGATAGATGGGCTAGTGAGAGTGTAGGAAATGGGGTCGAAAATGTATGGGGTAGATTTAAAAATGTAGTGTTAGAGTGTTCAGCAGAAGTTTGTGGTTACAGGCGAGTGGGTGCGGAGGAAGAGGAGCGATTGGTGGAATGATGATGTAAAGAGAGTAGTAAGGAGAAAAGTTAGCATATGAGAGGTTTTTACAAAGTAGAAGTGATGCAAGGAGGGAAGAGTATATGGAGAGAAAAAGAGGTTAAAGAGTGGTGAAGCAATGTAAAAAGAGAGCAGATGAGAGAGTGGGTGAGATGTTATCAGCAAATTTTGTTGAAAATAAGAAAAAGTTTTGGAATGAGATTAATAAGTTGAGGAAGCCTAGAGAACAAATGGATTTGACAGTTAAAAATAGGAGAGGAGAGTTATTAAATGGAGAGTTAGAGGTATCGGGAAGATGGAGAGAATATTTTGAGGATTTGTTAAATGTTGATGAAGACAGGAAGCTGTGATTTCATGTGTAGGGCAAGGAGGAATAACATCTTGTAGGAGTGTGGAAGAGCCAGTTGTGGGTGTAGGGAAGTTCGTGAAGCAGTGGGTAGAATGAAAGGGTAAGGCAGCTGGGATTGATGGGATAAAGATAGAAATGTTAAAAGCAGGTGGGGATATAATTTTGGAGTGGTTGGTGCTATTATTTAATAAATGTATGGAAGAGGGTAAGGTACCTAGGGATTGGCAGAGAGCGTGTATTGTTCCTTTGTATAAAGGCAAAGGGGACAAAAGAGAGTGCAAAAATTATAGGGGAATAAGTCTGTTGAGTGTACCTGGTAAAGTGTATGGTAGAGTTATTATTGAAAGAATTAAGAGTAAAACAGAAAGCAGGATAGCAGATGAACAAGGGGCTTTAGGAAAGGTAGGGGTGTGTAGACCAAGTGTTTACAGTGAAACATATAGGTGAACAGTATTTGGATAAGGGTAAAGATGTTTTTGTGGCATTTATGGATTTGGAAAAGGCGTATGATAGGGTAGATAGGGGGCAATGTGGCAGATGTTGCAGGTGTATGGAATAGGAGGAAGGTTACTGAAAGCAGTGAAGAGTTTTTATGAGGATAGTGAGGCTCAGGTTAGAGTGTGTAGGAGGAAGGGACTATTTCCCAGTAAAAGTGGGCCTTAGACAAGGATGTGTGATGTCACCGTGGTTGTTCAATATATTTATAGATGGGGTTGTAGAGAAGTGAATGCAAGGGTCTTGGCAAAAGGTGTTGGTCTAAAAGATAAAGAAGCAAATACAAAGTGGGAGTTGTCACAGTTGCTTTTTGCTGATGACACTGTGCTTTGGGAGATTCTGAAGAGAAGCTGCAGAGGTTGGTGGATGAATTTGGTAGGGTGTGTAAAGAAGAAAATTGAAAGTGAATATAGGAAAGAGTAAGGTGATGAGGATAACAAAAAGAATAGGTGACGAAAGATTGGATATCAGATTGGAGGGAGAGAGTATGGAGGAGGTGAATGTATTCAGATATTTGGGAGTGGACATGTCGGCGGATGGGTCTATGAAGGATGAGGTGAATCATAGAATTGATGAGGGAAAAGGGTGAGTGGAGCACTTGGAGTCTGTGGAGACAAAGAACCTTGTCCATGGAAGTAAAGAGGGAATGTATGAGAGTATAGTTATACCAACGCTCTTATATGGGTGTGAAGCATGGGTGATGAATGTTGCAACGAGGAGAAGGCTGGAGGCAGTGGAGATGTCATGTCTGAGGTCAATGTGTGGTGTGAATATAATGCAGAGAATTCGGAGTTTGGAAATTAGGAGGAGGTGCGGGATTACCAAAACGATTGTCCAGAGAGCTGAGGAGGGGTTGTTGAGGTGGTTTGGACATGTAGAGAGAATGGAACGAGACAGAGTGACTTCGAGAGTGTATAAATCTGTAGTGGAGGGAAGGCGGGGTAGGGGTCGGCCTAGGAAAGGTTGGAGGGAGGGTAAAGGAAGTTTTGTGTGCGAGGGCTTGGACTTCCAGCAAGCATGTGTGAGCGTATTTGATAGGAGTGAATGGAGGCATATGGTTTTAATACTTGACGTGCTGTTGGAGTGTGAGCAAAGTAACATTTATGAAGGGATTCAGGGAAACCGGCAGGCCGGACTTGAGTTCTGGAGATGGGAAGTACAGTGCCGGCACTCTGAAGGAGGGTGTTAATGTTGCAGTTTTATAACTGTAGTGTAAAGCACCCTTCTGGCAAGACAGTGATGGAGTGAATGATGATGAAAGTTTTTCTTTTTCGGGCCACCCTGCCTTGGTGGGAATCGGCCGATGTGTTAATAAAAAAAAAAAAAAAAAATATATATATAAATCTTTTGTACCATATTATGTAATAAAATATACCTATTGGTAAAAAAGAATAAAAAGATGGCGTGGTGGGAGAAGTGGAATATTCAAATGTCTTCAGGAAGAAATCCAGATATTCTTCCTTGAAGCCTTTTTATCCACTTATCTGAGGCTATGGGTCCCACAATTTGCACCAGAGGTGGACCCAATCCTGTTTTACATTGTATTGATTTAGTTAGGAAATATATTCTAGTATAGCATTTTATATTGAAATAAGCATTATAAACTTTTTTTGTCAACTTAAATTTCTCACTAGATCAAATTTTACAGTGATGTATGACTTTTCATCTTCCATAATGCATGAGGTTTCTCTGAACATTTACACCATTCACAGTAGGCTACCATGTTCTTCAGAAAACATTGGCACTATATTGGAAGACATAATATAAATGCTCTGTGTAATGGGACTGAATAATCTGATTCGCTGAATTGGAGAACTAGTAAACAACTCTAGTAAACTGTAACTATTACAGGAAAATATATGATTACAGAGAGTGACATAAGAACATAAGAATGGCGAAGCACTGCTCAAGGCTTACTGCCTCACGCCTTGCAGCCACTCAGTAATCTAACGCACTCACACACACACAAACACACACACACAGATTCAAACACACCTCAAACACGCACACACATGGGGCCAGAAGCTATGAATCGACTCCTGCAACCACAAATAGGTGAGTACACACACACACACTGAAAGAAGGCTTTTTGATACAGTTCCTCACAAGAGATTAGTGCAAAATCTGGAGGACCAGGCAGGTATAACAGGGAAGGCACTGCAATGGATCAGGGAATACCTGCCAGGAAGACAACAGTGAGTCATGGTACGTGACGACGTGTCAAAAGTGGGTGCCAGTGTCGAACGGGGTTCCACAGTGGTCAATCCTATGACCAGTGTTGTTTCTGGTATATGTGAATGACATGACGGAAGGGATAGATTCAGAAATGTCCCTGTTTGCAGACGATATGAAGCTAATGAGGAGAATTAAATCAGAGAAGAATCAGGCAGGACTACAAAGGGATCTAGACAGGTTGTAAGCCTGGTCCAGCAAAGTCATGAAGATCAGGGAAGGGCAAAGAAGACCGCATAGAGAGTACAGTATAGAGGGACAGAGACTGCAAACGTCACTCAAGGAAAAGGATCTTGGGTGAGTATAATACCGAGCACATCTCTTGAGGCGCACATCAACCAAATATCTGCTACAGCATATGGACGCCTAGCAAACCTAAGAATATAATTCCGACAGCTCATTAAGGAGTCATTCAGGACCCTGTACACCCTGTACGTCAGGCCCATAATGGAGTATGCAGCGCCAGTTTGGAATCCACACCTGATCAAGCACGTCAGGAAATTAGAGAAAGTGCAAAGGTTTGTAACAAGACTAGTTTCGGAGCTAAGGGGTATGTCCTACGAGGAGAAGTTAAGGAAAATCGACCTGACGACACTGGAGGACAGGAGAGAAAAGGGGGACATTATAACGACATATAAAATACTGAGAAAAATTGACAAGGTGGACGGAGGCAGGATGTTCCAGAGATAGGAGACAGCAACAAGGAATAACAGTTGGAAGTTGAAGACTCAGATGAGTCACAGGGACGCTAGGAAGTATTTCTTCAGTCCTAGAGTTGTCAGGAAGTGGAATAGTCTGCAGAGTGATGTAATGGAGGCATGATCCATACATAGCTTTAAGAAGAGGTATGATAATGCTCATGGAGAAGGGAGAGAATGACCTATTAGTGACCAGTGAAGGGACGGGACACCGCGTGGCGGGCCACAACTTTAGTGCTCCGCGAATTTAAGTGTTTTTGAGGGCTACCCAAGGATACTGCAGGGGTTATCAAGTGTGTCAGGGTAGTGAACAACCCTTGAAGTGATTTACGAGTTGCCCTGAGCCACATAAGTGCGGGGAGAGCCACAATTTTATAAATGAAGTACAAATTGATAACTGGTGGTGGGGTCAGAGGGGGAAGGCCTAGTGTGCTCCAGGCGACGATGCCACATGTGTCACCCTGGATATTAAAGTGAAATAATTATGTGGCAAGTGAAAGAAATACAGTGAATAGGTTATATTATATATCAACAAGAAACGAAAGTGGATATACGCCAGAACATCT
>WNWK01038892.1:0-17709 GCA_009830355.1 Cherax destructor
GGGGATTGTCCTACGAAGAAAGGTTAAGGGAAATCGGCCTGACGACACTAGAGGACAGGAGGGTTAGGGAGACATGATAACGACATATAAAATACTGCGAGGAATAGATAAGGTGGACAGAGACAAGATGTTCCAGAGAGGGACACAGAAACAAGGGGTCATAATTGGAAGTTGAAGACTCCTATGAGTCAAAGGGATGTTAGGAAGTATTTCTTCAGTCATAGAGTTGTCAGGAAGTGGAATAGCTTAGAAAGCGACATAGTGGAGGCAGGAACCATACATAGTTTTAAGGCTAGGTTTGATAAAGCTCATGGAGCAGGGAGAGAGAGGACCTAGTAGCAATCAGTGAAGAGGCGGGGCCAGGAGCTATGACTCGACCCCTGCAACCACAAATAGGTGAGTACACACACACACATACACACACACACACACACACACACACACACACACACACACACACACATATATATATATATATATATATGTATGTCGTGCCGATTAGGTAAAACTGGTCAGTTAGCAAGAACTCATCTAAAATTAAGTCCTTTCTAAAATTTTCTCTTATCCGTTTAAAGATATATTTTTTTCATTTATGTTAATGTAAAAAATTATAATTTTGTACCAAGAGAAACTTTGAAAACCTACCTAACCTTATTAACAAGCGCAATTTATTAAGTAACCCATCTAAATATATTTTAGATAAGTTAACATTAATTTAATAATAAACAAACACAATGAAATATATTTTTTTCGTTATGTTCAGAATGATTTTGGCGAAATTATTGCATACACAAATTTTCACTTGTCTTATATGGCAAGGTGAGCGTTGCTATTTAAGCCAAAATCGCAAGTTTTACTTAATCCACGACATATATATATATATATATATATATATATATATATGCAAAAAGATCACAGTAAACAGATGATATCAAAATATGCAAGACAACCACTATGAAAAAATAAAAGAATTAAGCGCTTTCGTGACTACTCACATTATCAAGGAACTATAAAAGGAAACATGACAAGAAGGCTTATATAAGTATGGGCCAACAGGCCTGCTGCAGTGTTCCTCCTTTCTTATAAGGGGCGAGACTACACCTCACAGTCACATCACACTAACAAAGACAACACCTCACAGTAGCGTAACAACACACGACTCTGTGAAGAGGAACATAAGAAAGGACCTGAAACTCTTCCCAAGAATTAAGATTAGTCCAATTTATGATTAAATTCTTCCCAAATTTTATTAATTATAAATGAATCCAATTTATATAAACCAAAAGAAATATTCATATTATTTTCAAAACTGCTTTTAATGAAACATGATTCTATTATATTCCTCTCAACCATGGACTTGCTTGATACAACCTTCTCAGCATTTTGAAAATCAATTGGATGGTTAAAGTCTCTCACATGAATAAATAGAGCATTAGAATCTTGTCCAGTTCTAATGCTATATTTAGAACATAAAAACATAAGAATATATATATATATATATATATATATATATATATATATAAAATATATATATATATATATATATATATATATATATATATATATATATATATATATATATGTAATAATATTGGTAGAATTACCGACAATATGTTAAGTAAAAGGACACAAATGCAACTAATGTGACATTTTATTGTGGCAACGTTTCGCTCTCCAGGAGCTTTCTCAAGCCGTTACAAGCGATACATGGACACAGTGGGCTATTATATACTCTCAAAGTGAGGTGAAATACTAGAGGTGGTCGAGGTAGTAGTGATATAAGTAGTAGTAGTAGTAGTAGTAATACAATAAGGTAGAACAATCAAATTTCACATGAGTAAAAGGTGATAAAACAAATACTTGGGTAGTATAACAATAGGTTAGACAAATATTTTTGCTGGAGGTTGAAATATAGAAGGCCTGTAGGAGTGTTCCACATCTACGATGTGCTTGTGTTGAATTAGCATCCAACATTTCTAAAGTATTTGCACAAGCTAACACTAGAGTCGCCATTGCTTCCAGTACTTCTATTAAGGATCTAACCAGGACTAAATCCAAGCACCATGAACCAGTCAACGCAGGGGTCTACACTATACCCTGTGGAGGCTGCGACAGAATTTATGTAGGAGAAACAGCAAGAAACCTCGAAACACGCCTCAATGAACACATTAATGCATGTAGGAACGATAACCTGAACAACGCCTGCGTACAACACCGAAATTCCAACAATCATCTCATGAAATTCAATGACGCCCGACTAGTAATCAAAGAAACTAATTTCCGTAGACGTAAATGCCTTGAATCAGCACTTATCTCTGTTTCTAACACAATTAAACAAAACAAAGGCAGCTTCACCATCTCTGAAGTCTTAGCAAGAATCCTCCTGAAAACAGTTAACCATACCATCACATAGTCTCTCCTGCTAATTCAACACAAGCACATCGTAGATGTGGAACACTCCTACAGGCCTTCTATATTTCAACCTCCAGCAAAAATATTTGTCTAACCTATTGTTATACTACCCAAGTATTTGTTTTATCACCTTTACTCATGTGCATATTGATTGTTCTACCTTATTGTATTACTACTACTACTACTTATATCACTACACCTCGACCACCACTAGTATTTCACCTCACTTTGAGAGTATATAATAGCCCACTGTGTCCATGTATCGCTTGTAACGGCTTGAGAAAGCTCCTGAGAGCGAAACGTTGCCACAATAAAATGTCACATTAGTTGCATTTGTGTCCTTTTACTTAACATATATATATATATATATATATATATATATATATATATATATATATATATATATATATATATATATATATATATATATATATATATTTTATATATTTATATATTATATATATATATATATATATATATATATATATATATATATATATATATATATATATGAAGACAACACTATGAAAATAGAGGAATTCCAAGCGCTTTCATGACTACTCACATTATCAAGGAACTATAAAAGGAAACATGACAAGAAGGCTTATAAAGGGCAGAATAGTTCCTTGATAATGTGAGTAGTCACGAAAGCGCTTGGAATTCTCTATTTTTTCATAGTGGTTGTCTTGCATATTTTGATATCACCTGTTTACTGTGATCTTTGCATATATATGTATATATATATATATATTATATATATATATATATATATATATATATATATATATATATATATATATATATATATATATATATATATATATATATATATATATATATCACAGAAGAGATAGATTCAGAGGTGTTCCTGTTTGCAAACGATGTAAAGCTATTGCGAAAATTCAAGAGGATAACGATCAGGTAGAACTACATAGGGATTTGGACAGGCTGAAGCCTGGTCCAACAGATGGCTCCAGGAGTTTAACCGCACCAAGTGCAAAGTCATGAAGAGTGGAGAAGGTCAAAGAAGACCACAGTCGGAGTACAGCCAAGGAGGCTAAAGGCTGCAAACCTCACTCAAGGAAAAGGATCATGGAATGAGTATCATACCGAGAACATCTGAGGCGCATGTCATCCAAATAAATGTATATGGGCGTCTGGCAAACCTAAGAATAGCGTTTCGACACCTGAGTAAGAAGTCAGACACTACATCGTGTACGTCAGTCTCATATTGAAGTATGCAGCACCAGTATGGAACTCACACCTGGTCAAGCACGTCAAGAAATTAGAGAAAGTACAAAGATTTGCAACAAGACTTGTCCCGGAGCTAAGGGCTATATCCTACGAGGAGAGGTTAAGGGAAATCAACCTGACGACACCGAAGGACAGGAGGGATAGGGAACACTTGATAACATATAAAATACTGAGATGAATTGACAAGGTGGATAGGGACAAGATGTTTCAGAGATGGGACACAGCAACAAGGGGTCACAACTGGAAGCTGAGAACTCAGATGAGTCACAAAAATGTTAGAAAGTATTTTTTCAGTAATATAGTTGTCAGGAAGTGGAACACTCTGAAGAGTGATGTAGTGGAGGCAGATACCATATATACCTTTAAGAAGAGGTATGATAAAGCTCATGGAGCAGGAAGAGAGTGGACCTAGTAGCGGCCACCGAAGAGGCGGGGTCAGGAGCTATGAATCGAGCCCTGCAACCACAAGTAGGTGAGTACACACACGCAAAGAAGACCGCAGACAGAATACAGTCTAGGGGGCCAATGACTACAAACCTCACTCAAGGAAAAAGATCTTGGGGTGAGTATAACACCAGGCACATCTCCTGAGGCGCACATCAACCAAATAACTGCTGCAGCATACGAGCGCCTAGCAAACCTAAGAACAGCATTCCGACATCTTAATATGGAGTCATTCAGGACCCTGTACACTGTGTACGTTAGATCCATATTGGAATATGCAGCGGCAGTTTGGAGCCCTCACCTAGCCAAGCATGTAAGGAAACTAGAGAAAGAGCAAAGGTTTGCAACAAGACTAGTCCCGAAGTAAAGGGGTATGTCCTACGAGGAGAGGTTAAGAGAAATCGACCTGACGACACTGGAAGACAGGAGAGATAGGGATAACATGATAACGACGTATAAAATACTGAGAGGGTCACAGTTGGAAGCTGAAGACTCAGATGAATCACAGGGATGTTAGGAAGTATTTTTTAGTCACAGAGTTGTCAGGAAGTGGAATAGTCTGGGAAGCGATGTAGTGGAGGTAGGATCCATACATAGAAGAAGAGGTATGACAAAGCTCATGGAGCAGGGAGAGAATGGACCTAATATAGGGCAAGGAGGAATAACATCTTGTAGGAGTGAGGAAGAGCCAGTTGTGAGTGTGGGGAAAGTCCGTGAGGCAGTGGGTAAAATGAAAGGGGGTAAGGCAGCTGGGATTGATGGGATAAAGATAGAAATGTTAAAAGCAGGTGGGGATATAGTTTTGGAGTGGTTGGTGATATTATTTAATAAATGTATTGAAGAGGGTAAGGCACCTAGAGATTGGCAGATAGCGTTCATAGTTCGTATAAAGGCAAAGGGAACAAAAGAGAGTGTAAAAATTATAAGGGAATAAGTCTGTTGAGTATACCTGGTAAAGTGTATGGTAGAGTTATTATTGAAAGAATTAAGAGTAAGACGGAGAGTAGGATAGCAGATGAACAAGGAGACTTTAGGAAAGGTAGGGGATGTGTAGACTAAGTGTTTACAGTGAAACGTATAGCTGAACAGTATTTAGATAGAGGTAAAGAGGTTTTTATGGCATTTATGAATTTCAAAAAGGCGTATGACAGGGTGGATAAGGGGGCAATGTGGCAGATGTTGCAGGTGTATGGAATTGGAGATAGGTTACTGAAAACATTGAAGAGTTTTTACGAGGATAGTGAGGCTCAGGTTAGAGTGTGTAGGCGAGAGGGAGATTATTTCCCAGTAAAAGTAGGTTGTTGAATATATTTATATTTATATATGGGGTTGTAAGAGAAGTGAATTCGCGGGTGTTGGTAAGAGGTGTGGGGTTAAAAGATAAAGAATCTAACACAAAGTGGGAGTTGCCACAGCTGCTCTTTGCTGATGACACTGTGCTTTTGGAAGATTCTGAAGAGAAGTTGCAGAGGTTGGTGGATGAGTTTGGTAGGGTAAGTAAAAAAAGAAAATTAAAAGTGAATATAGGAAAGAGTAAGGTGATGAGGATAACAAAAAAATTAGGTGACGAAAGATTGGATATCAGATTGGAGGGGGAGAGTATGGAGGAGGTGAATGTATTCAGATATTTAGGAGTAGATGTGTCAGCAGATTGGTCTATGAAGAATGAGGTGAATCATAGAACTGATGAGGGAAAAGGGTGAGTGGTGCACTTAGGAGTCTGTGGAGACAAAGAGGAGAATGTATGAGAGTATAGTTATACCAACGCTCTTATATGTGTGTGAAGCATGGGTGGTGAATGTTGCAACGAAGAGAAGGCTGGAGGCAGTGGAGATGTCATGTCTGAGGGCAATGTGTGGTGTGAATATAATGCAGAAAATTCGTAGTTTGGAAATTAGGAGGAGGTGTGGGATTACCAAAACTATTATCCAGAGGGCTGAGGAGGGGTTGTTGAGGTGGTTCAGACATGTAGAGAGGATGGAACAAAATAGAATGACTTCGAGAGTGTATAAATCTTTAGTGAAGGGAAGGCAGGTAGGGGTCGGCCTAAGAAAGGCTGGAGGGAGTGAGGTAAAGGAGGTTTTGTGTGCGAGGGACTTGGACTTCCAGCAAGCATGCGTGAGCGTATTTGATAGGAGTGAATGTAGACAAATGGTTTTTAGGACTTGACGTGCTGTTGGAGTGTGAGCACGGTAACATTTATGAAGGGATTCAGGGAAACCAGCAGGTCGGACTTGAGTCCTGGAGATAAAAAGTACAGTGGCAGCACTCTGAAGGAGGGGTGTTAATGTTGCAGTTTTATAATTGTAGTGCATGCATGCCTCTGGCAAGACAGTGATGGAGTGAATGAGTCCAAAAGTTATTTTACAGCTCTATACATCACTAGTGAGACCTCATTTGGATTATGCAGCTCAGTTTTGGTCTCCTTACTACAGGATGGATATAGATTCATTGGAGAACATACAAAGAAGAATGACTAAAATGATTTACAGTATAAGAAATCTCCCGTATGAAGATTGACTTAGAGCATTGAATCTCCTCTCTCTGGAGAGACGTAGAATGAGGGGAGATATCATCGAGGTGTACAAGTGGATGATGGGCATAAACAAAGGAGATATTAATAAAATACTGAGGATATCGAACCAAGTAAGAACCAGAAATAACGGATTTAAATTGGATAAATTTAGATTTAGAAAGGACATAGGCAAGTACTGGTTTTCGAACAGAGTTGTAGATGCGTGGAACAATCTTCCGAGTAGGGTGATAAAGGCTATGATCTTAGGTGGCTTTAAAAAGAGATTGGACAAATATATGAGTGGGAGGGGCTGGGTTTGATTAGTGTCGTGAGTACGGGAGTAAATTCTTAGGTAGTGGTGGTTTTGATAAGGACCTGCCTTGTATGGGCCAGTAGGCCTTCTGCAGTGTTCCTCCATTCTTATGTTCTTATGTTCTTATGATGAAAGTCTTTTCTCTTTCGGGCCACCCTACCTTGGTGGGAAACAGTCGATGTGTTAATAAAAACAAAAATAAATAAGTAAATATATATATATATATATATATATATATATATATATATATATATATATATATATATATATATATATATATGTAGTAGGTTGGTAGTCAGCAACCACCCAGGGAGGTACTACCGTCCTGCCAAGTGAGTGTAAGACTAAAGCCTGTAATTGTTTTACATGATGGTAGGATTGCTGGTGTTTTTTTCTGTCTCATAAACATGCAAGATTTCAGGTACGTCTTGTTACTTCTACTTACACTTATGTCACACTACACATTCATGTACAAGCATATATATACACACCCCTCTGGGTTTCTTCTATTTTCTTACTAGTTCTTGTTCTTATTTCCTCTTATCTCCATGGGAAAGTGGAACAGAATTCTTCCTCCGTAAGCCATGCGTGTCGTAAGAGGGACTAAAATGCCGGGAGCAAGGGGCTAGTAACCCCTTCTCCTGTATACATTACTAAATTTAAAAGAGAAACTTTTGTTTTTCTCTTTGGGCCACCCGCCTTGGTGGGAGACTTCCGATTTGTTGAAAGAAGATATATATATATATATATATATATATATATATATATATATATATATATATATATATTTTATATTATATCTATATATATATATATATATATATATAGTCTTATTGGTATCTATCCTGTATATATATATATATATATATATATATATATATATATATATATATATATATATATATATATATATATATATATGCAAAAAGATCACAATAAACAGGTGATATCAAAATATGCAAGACAACCACTATGAAAAATAGAAGAATTCAAGCGCTTTCGTGACTACTCACATTATCCTTGATAATGTGAGTAGTCACGAAGCGCTTGGAATTCTTCTATGTTTTCATAGTGGTTGTCTTTTTATATATATATATATATATATATATATATATATATATATATATATATATATATATATATATATATATATATATATATATATAATGGCTTCAGGAAGAAATCCAAATATTCTTCCTTGAAGCCTTTTATCCACTTCTCCGAGGCTATGGGTCCCACAATATGTACCAGAGGTGGACCCCATTATATATATATATATATATATATATATATATATATATATATATATATATATATATATATATATATATATATATATATATATATACAAGAAGAAACACTTTCCTATTGCTCACTACAGCCTGGATGCCCTTCAGAAGTGCAATATCCCCACCCCTCCTTCAGAGTGCAGGCACTGTGCTTACCACCTCTAGGACTCAAGTCCGGCTAACCAGTTTCCCAAAATCCTTTCATAAATTCACCACTTCAGGGAAGCCATTAGTAGAATATACAGTAAAACAACTAACAAAATCAATCATGAAACCCTGTGTAGTATGCAAAAACACAAACAAACGTTCCACTGCATGAATTACATGCAACTTTTGTGGTAAATGCTGCCACGCCCCTTGTGTAGACATCCAAGAATCTACTACACGAGATATTAAACAAGGGAAGTGTTTTTGGGTATGTCCAAATGAGACCGAACTGTGGAATAAAATCACATCGATATTAAAAGATGACAACACCAAATCGGACTTCATAAAAAACATGACAGCTTTCTATAATAGTTGGGAAAGTAAAAAATCAGGGCCAGATGGTGCTACCGCCCCTGGAACAGATGTTAAAATGATTGACAGTAAATGTAAAAATGGAGAAATAAATGATGGTACCCTGAAGAGGGACAGGTGCTCTAGTGAAATAAATGATGGGGAAACAGGTGTAGACAAGGACACACAAAAAAACAGTGCTACAAACTAGCAATACCATGGTAGATAGTAAACAAGGGGATGCCCAGGGAAATACTGAAGATAAATTACCGGAAACAGTTGAAGGTTCCATTGTTAGCACTAGTAACGAAGACAGACACGAGACAGGAACACACCCACCAATGGGGAACACAGTCACAAAAAAACAGGGCAAACGGAAACCAGGCCTATGTGAATATTATGCACTTGGTATCTGCAGGCATGGAAAATCTGGGAAATCAGATGGGACATGCAATTATGATCACCCCAGAAAATGCCATGCCCATATGAAAACAGGCAAATGCAACCTCCCATCCTGTAAGTTTATCCACCCTGAAATGTGCCACACATCAATTCAGGAAAGACAGTGCTATAACTTATATTGCCAGGAATACCACCTAAAGGGTACGAGGCGACACAGAACATCCAGATCATGGCAAAACCTGGGTAGCCACAGCCACTCCGGAGAGAGAGGTTTTTTAGTACCAGGAAGGAAAAAAACTGGCAGGAAATGACAGAAATTGTACACCAGCTGCAATAATTTCTGGAGTGGAATCACATCCAATGGCCTCCACTCCAATACAACAGATACTAGTGTCAGGGAAAAAAGACCATCCCCCCCATACCACCAATCCAACTACATTCATCTTTGCTAATATACAGGGTCTAAAGCCAGCAACAAACAACAAGATACCTTACATTAGTGGACTGCTTACAGAGTCAAATGCCATGTTTGCGGCTTTCACAGAGACCCACATAAGAGATCACTTGGACAATGAAATATGGATCCCGGGCTACAACCTATACAGGTGTGACAGAGTGAATAGGCAAAAAGGGGGGGTTGGCCTGTATATCACAGAGTCACTTATATGTTCAGAACTACTAAATGCCTCAAATGATGTAGTTGAAGTATTAGCAATAAAGGTCGAGAATCAAAACCTGGTCATCGTGGTTGTCTACAAGCCCCCGGATGCAACGTCCCAACAATTCCAGGAACAGCTTCTGAAAATTGACCACTGTCTGGAAAATCTTCCAGCTCCTGCCCCCAACATCTTGCTACTGGGGATTTCAACCTCAGGCACCTAAATGGAGGAACATTGCAAACAATGTGGTAGCAGAGATAACACCAGGAGGCAGCTCAGATGAAAATTCACACATGCATGAACTTTTAAATCTCTGCACCAAGTTCACCTTAAACCAGCATATAGTAGAGCCCACAAGATTAGAGAATACGCTGGACCTCATCTTCACCAACAATGATGATCTGATACGAAATGTCATCATATCAAAAACAATATACTCAGATCACAACATAATAGAGGTCCAGACATGCATGCGGGGAGCTCCAGATCAACAAAATGTGATCATCCGCGAGGGAGCCTTCTCCAAATTCAACTTCAATAACAAAAACATAAGGTGGGACCAAGTAAACCAAGTCCTAAATGATATAAACTGGGAAGATTGCCTAAGCATCACGGATCCTAACCTATGTCTAGACCAAATTAACTCTGTGGCACTAGAGGTTTGCTCAAGGCAAATTCCCTTAAGGAAAAGGAGGAGAAGATGCAAACTAGAAAGAGAGAGGCGCTCCCTATACAGGCGAAGGCAAAGAATAACGGAGCGGCTACAGGAGGCCAATAAATCTGAAATACGTAGGGAGACACTAGTCAGAGAAATAGCAAACATCGAATTAAAACTAAAGGAATCCTACATGAATCAAGAAATGCGGGAAGAACAAAAAGCTATAAATGAAATTGAAAGAAACCCAAAGTATTTCTTTTCTTATACAAAATCAAAGTCGAGAACACCAACAAGTATTGGGCCCTACTTAAACGGGATGGGTCCTACACAGATGAAAGCAAGGAAATGCGTGTGTTACTTAAGTCCCAGTATAACTCAGTTTTTAGCGAGCCGCTAACCAGACTGAAAATCGAAGACCTAAATTAATTTTTTATGAGAGTGCCACAGAACTTGACAGACGCATGCCTATCTGACATCACCACGACGTCAAATGACTTCGAAAAGGCAATAAATGACATGCCCATGCACTCCGCTCCAGGGCCAGACTCATGGAACTCCGTGTTCATCAAAAACTGCAAGAAGCCCCTATCACATGCTTTTAACATCCTATGGAGAGGGAGCATGGACACTGGAGTCGTCCCGCAGTTACTAAAAACAACAGACAGCCCCACTCCACAAAGGGGGCAGTAAAGCAATAGCAAAGAACTACAGACCAATAGCGCTAACGTCCCATATCATAAAAATCTTTGAAAGGGTTCTAAGAAGCAAGATCGCCACTCATCTTGATACTCATCAATTGCACAACCCAGGGCAGCATGGGTTTAGAGCAGGCCGCTCCTGTCTGTCCCAACTACTGGACCACTATGACAAGGTCCTGGATGCTCTAGAAGACAAACAAAATGCAGATGTTATATACACAGACTTTGCAAAAGCCTTTGACAAGTGTGACCATGGTGTAATAGCACACAAAATGCGTGATAAAGGAATAACAGGAAAAGTTGGTAGATGGATCTATAATTTCCTAACAAGTAGAACACAAAGAGTAGTAGTCAACAGAGTAAAGTCTGAGGCAGCTACTGTGAAAAGCTCTGTTCCACAAGGCACAGTACTTGCTCCCATTCTGTTCCTCATTCTCATATCGGACATAGACAGGGATATAAGCCACAGTACTGTGTCTTCCTTTGCAGATGACACCCGAATTTGTATGACAGTGTCAACCGTTGAAGACACTGCAAGACTCCAAGCAGACATAAACCAAATCTTTAAATGGGCTGCAGAAAACAATATGAAGTTCAATGATGAGAAATTTAAATTACTCAGATACGGAAAAAGTGAAGAAATTAAAATCTCATCGGAGTACAAAACTAATTCAAACCACACAATAGAGCGAAAAACTAATGTCAAAGACCTGGGAGTGATCATGTCAGAGGATCTCACCTTCAAGGATCATAACACCATAGCAATTGCATCTGCTAGAAAAATGACAGGATGGATAATGAGAACCTTCAAAACCAGGGATGCCAATCCCATGTTGACACTTTACAGATCGCTTGTTCTATCTATGCTGGAATATTGCTGCACACTAACTGCACCTTTCAAGGCGGGTGAAATTGCTGACCTTGAAAATGTGCAGAGAACCTTCACGGCCCGCATAACTGCGATAAACCACCTCAATTACTGGGAACGCTTGAAGTTCCTAAACCTGTACTCCCTAGAACGCAGGCGGGAGAGATACATTATTATATACACGTGGAAAATTCTCGAGGGATTAATACCAAACTTGCACACGAACATCACTCTCTACGAAAGCAAAAGACTCAGCAGGCGATGTAACATCCCCTCAATGAAGAGCAGGGGTGCCACTAGCACGTTGAGGGACAACACAATAAGTGTCAGGGGCCCAAGATTGTTCAACTGCCTCCCAGCATACATAAGGGGGATTACCAACAAACCCATGGCTGTCTTCAAGCAGGCACTGGACAGGCACCTAAAGTCGGTACCTGACCAGCCAGGCTGTGGTTCGTACGTTGGACTGCGTGCGGCCAGCAGTAACAGCCTGGTTTATCAGGCTCTGGTTCAATATGAGGCCTGGTCACAGACCGGGCTGCGGGGGCGTTGACCCCTGTAATTCTCTCCAGGTAAACTCCAGGTAAACTCATGTAGTGCAGACATTTTTATGTGTGGATGTTTTTAATTCATCTTGATTCACTTGTCCCATGACTTATAAGTTCTAGTAATTATCTGGAGACAACATTGTTCTGAAAAACCAGTCCTCTCATGATGTGATCACCAGTCCTCTCATGATGTGATCACCAGTCCTCTTATGATGTGATCACCAGTCCTCTCATGATGTGATCACCAGTCCTCTCATGATGTGATCGCCAGTCCTATCATGATGTAATCACCAGTCCTCTCATGATGTGATCACCAGTCCTCTCATGATGTGATCACCAGTCCTCTCATGATGTGATCACCAGTCCTCTCATGATGTGATCACCAGTCCTCTCATGATGTGATCACCAGTCCTCTCATGATGTGATCACCAGTCCTCTCATGATGTGATCGCCAGTCCTCTCATGATGTAATCACCAGTCCTCTCATGAAGTGATCACCAGTCCTCTCATGATGTGATCACCAGTCCTCTCATGATGTGATCACCAGTCCTCTCATGATGTGATCACCAGTCCTCTCATGATGTGATCACCAGTCCTCTCATGATGTGATCACCAGTCCTCTCATGATGTGATCACCAGTCCTCTCATGATGTGATCACCAGTCCTCTCATGATGTGATCACCAGTCCTCTCATAATTTGATCACCAGTCCTCTCATGATGGGATCACCAGTCCTCTCATGATGTGATCAACAGTCCTCTCATGATGTGATCACCAGTCCTCTCATGATGTGATCACCAGTCCTCTCATGATGTGATCACCAGTCCTCTCATGATGTGATCACCAGTCCTCTCATGATGTGATCACCAGTCCTCTCATAATGTGTTCACCAGTCCTCTCATGATGTGATCACCAGTCCTCTCATGATGTGATCACCAGTCCTCTCATGATTTGATCACCAGTCCTCTCATGATGTGATCAACAGTCCTCTCATGATGTGATCAACAGTCCTCTCATGATGTGATCACCAGTCCTCTCATGATGTTTTCACCAGTCCTCTCATGATGTGATCACCAGTCCTCTCATGATGTGATCACCAGTCCTCTCATGATGTGATCACCAGTCCTCTCGTGATGTGATCACCAGTCCTCTCATGATGTGATCACCAGTCCTCTCATGATGTGATCACCAGTCCTCTCATGATGTGATCACCAGTCCTCTCATGATGTGATCAACAGTCCTCTCATGATGTGATCACCAGTCCTCTCATGATGTGATCACCAGTCCTCTCATGATTTGATCACCAGTCCTCTCATGATGTGATCACCAGTCCTCTCATGATGTGATCACCAGTCCTCTCATGATGTGATCACCAGTCCTCTCATGATGTGATCACCAGTCCTCTCATGATGTGATCACCAGTCCTCTCATGATGTGATCACCAGTCCTCTCATGATGTGATCAACAGTCCTCTCATGATGTGATCACCAGTCCTCTCATGATGTGATCACCAGTCCTCTCATGATTTGATCACCAGTCCTCTCATGATGTGATCACCAGTCCTCTCATGATGTGATCACCAGTCCTCTCATGATGTGATCACCAGTCCTCTCATGATGTGATCACCAGTCCTCTCATGATGTGATCACCAGTCCTCTCATGATGTGATCACCAGTCCTCTCATGATGTGATCAACAGTCCTCTCATGATGTGATCACCAGTCCTCTCATGATGTGATCACCAGTCCTCTTATGATGTTAATTTCGCGTATTCTGTAAATAAGAACTCGGGGTAAATAATGTGTGAGCACAGCTCACACCTCTACAACAACAATTGTCATCAAAGATTTGTTAAGTTATACCATGAATTAAGGAAAGATCCTGGACTTCACCTTACGAAACAAAGTAAATGCGATAGTAATTATGGACAAGGTAGATTATAGTGGAAAAAAAAACATGTTATTAGAAGACGGGGAAACTTAGGTGCCCCTTAAAGTCTGTTTAAACCGTAAACTTGTCCGTCCTTGTGTCTGCAAGAGACCGTGAGCGTGCACTCTTGTACGTCATTATATTTTAAAGCATGATCATATCTTGTAAATACTGATGATTGTACTTGATACGTGTCTAGTGGATAGCTACATGAAAAAGAGGTATCATCAAGTGGTTGATCGATTTTTTTTCTTTCTCCAAGGTTTTCGTTTAATTACGTGAAGGCGTCTCATGCGATCAGCAACAAATTTTCAATGCTGGTTTACTATAATTAGAGAAATGTTCTTGTTACTGTTTGCAAGTTCAGGTGTCCTCTAGTTAATTTTATATAGTCAACCCTTATTTAGGTTTCCCCGAGATAACTAGAGTAAAGCTTGTTGTTGTTTTTGATCAACTGAAGGTTCGCATTGCTAGAGTGCAACGGAGCACTTCTGTTGCCTAGACACCGTACATTGCATTTCATGAAGCGATGGTGGAATCTCGATCCTCCGTCCGCTAATCGTGGCCCCGGTCACTGATCAATTAAGCTATTAGTATTCAGGCGTCAGAGAGGGAATGTATTCTACGAAATATTTATTTCTAAAATTAGTAAAGAAAAAAAAAGTTTAAGTCGAGGCGAACGAGCTTGGTAAGTTCAAGGATCCCTTAAATATTTAGGCGAAATCATAACATAAGAATAAAAAACAAAGCACTGAGGAAGATATATTGGTATAAGAAATTGTTATAATCATAACCATAAGTTTTAAAGTGATGGATCGGTAAGCCAGTGGAAGGCCTCGGCCAGATGACCAAAAGCTTCAGTTGTGAGTCATCATATGACTAAGACCCTCGTCAGGAAACACTTGTCCTGTTTCCTGATAAATATTATACCTAAGATATATTGGTCTACACTAGGCAGGTCGTTGAGGAAAACTAATTCGTTTCATTAACCGAATCCATAAAAGCCAAACAGCGTGGATGTTTTTTTCCATGGAAATCTTCAAGTGGTAACCTAAGATGCCACATAACATATAACAGCTGACTAACTACTCGGTATCTATCTTCTACTAGGTAGATCGCAGGTCAGTGAAAGCGCATTAGGCTAACAACCAACGCTCTTGGGCTCAGCACCGGGAAAGTCGATAAATATGATCAAGTCACTAACATCTGGTCGCATCCTGGGGGTAGAGAAGAGGGGGCAGGTAACTGTGGGGTTCTGCAGGGCAACATAATTGCTCAGTTGATCTTAGTCTACAAATTCAGTGATAAAACCTGTTCATTACGGTTTAGGGTCAAACTCTATACCACTGCTCTATCTATATGGTCATAAAACTCAATTCATCAAATTTGAGCCAGTCAGCCGTCACGAAAAAAAATAAAGTGGTTTTCAAACAGAGGGTTGGACTATGACAAAGCGATACCAGTTCTCTCGTACCTTGACCTAAAACTGCACAGCAATCACTGATTAATTTCCTCGGCTATTAACAAACTTCTAATTTGTTAAACAAGAGCAGTGAATCGCAGTAGTTACCAAAACATACGTATAACTGTACACGCTCATATAAATTATGTAGTTCTGCACACGCTCATATAAATTAGTGCAAAAGAAACTAGAGGCTTCGGCGGTAAAATTTAATCATGTAAATTGTGTTTGTGGTTGCGAGGAGACCAGCAAGATCATTGTTTACTTAACCTGACGCTGTGGGGAAACGAACCTTGATATTGTTCTATATATGTCGATGATATTTGAAGAAGCACTCCTATTATTATTATTATTATTATTAAAACAATCGAAGCTAAGAGCTAAACCCACAAGGGTCATAAAACGCTGAGTCGAGGCATTAAAAGCATTGTGGTAAATGTATTAGGATGTGGACGCTGTTGTCAAAAAATCACACGGATTTGTAATCATAAGCTTGTTTCACAAGCAACCCACGCTCTGGGGGGGTGAAGCTTGTTTCACAAGCAACCCACGCTCTGGGGGTGTGAAGCTTGATTCAAGAGCAACCCACGCTCTGGGGGGTGTGAAGCTTGTTTCACAAGCAACCCACGCTCTGGGGGTGTGAAGCTTGTTTCACAAGCAACCCACGCTCTGGGGAGTGTGAAGCTTGATTCACAAGCAACCCACGCTCTGGGGTGTGAAGCTTGTTTCACAAGCAACCCACGCTCTGGGGGTGTGAAGCTTGATTCACAAGCAACCCACTCTAGGGGGTGTAAAGCTTGTTTCACAAGCAACCAACGCTCTGGGGAGTGTGAAGCTTGTTTCACAAGCAACCCACGGTCTGGGGGGTGTGAAGCTTGATTCACAAGCAACCCACGCTCTGGGGGGTGTAAAGCTTGTTTCACAAGCAACCAACGCTCTGGGGAGTGTAAAGCTTGTTTCACAAGCAACCCACGCTCTGGGGAGTGTGAAGCTTGATTCACAAGCAACCCACGCTCTGGGGGTGTGAAGCTTGTTTCACAAGCAACCCACGCTCTGGGTGTGAAGCTTGTTTCACAAGCAACCCACGCTCTGGGTGTGTGAGCTTGTTTCACAAAGCAACCCACGCTCTGGGGGTGAAGCTTGTTCACAAACAACCACTCTCTGGTGTGTGGCTTGTTTCACAAGCAACCCACGCTCTGGGGGTGTGAAGCTTGATTCACAAGCAACCCACGCTCTGGGGGTGTGAAGCTTTTCACAAAGCAACCCACGCTCTGGGGGGTGAAGCTTGATTCACAAGAACCCACGCTCTGGGGTGTGAAGCTTGTTTCACAACAACCCACGCTCTGGGGTGTGAAGCTTGTTTCACAAACAACCCACGCTCTAAGGGGGGTGAAGCTTGATTCACAAGCAACCCACGCTCTGGGGGTGTGAAGCTTTTCACAAGCAACCCACGCTCTGGGGTGTGAAGCTTGATTCACAAGCAACCCACGCTCTGGGGGTGTGAAGCTTGTTTCACAAACAACCCACGCTCTGGGGGGTGTGAAGCTTGTTTCACAAACAACCCACGCTCTAAGGGGTGTGAAGCTTGATTCACAAGCAACCCACGCTCTGGGGTGTGAGCTTGTTCAGCAACCCACGCTCTGGGGGTGTGAAGCTTGATTCACAAGCAACCCACGCTCTGGGGTGTGAAGCTTGTTTCACAAGCAACCCACGCTCTGGGGGTGTGAAGCTTGTTTCACAAACAACCCACGCTCTGGGTGTG